>KN469953.1:0-31220 GCA_000787095.1 Periophthalmodon schlosseri
CATACACACACACACACACACATACTTATTTTATTGTCACCTACCCCAGGTGAGGGGCAGCAGGCCCACTCTGTAGCTGAGGTCTGGCAGCAAGTGTCCTGTTTGGGACAGTGGACGCTTCCTGAGCTGTCACATGGTACTTCCTCGTCACCCTCCAGGTCCCCCTGCCACAGTGGAACGACTCTGAGCTGTGGAACAGTGAAGGAGGTGGTCCCATAGCCTGCCTTCTCACAGGTGCCTGTCTGCATGTTACAGGTGTAGCTCTGGGGGCAGCAGTGCTCACGGTCTTCACAGCAAACCGCCTGAGGGGAGGGGCAATCTGTTATTTTTCCAATAGACACTTTTCCAAGATATCAAACCAGAGCTGTCAATATTTGTTTTATGCCCTTACATATACATTGATACATTTTGATTTATTCAAACTGACTACAATGGTGTCACCTTGACCAGTGGACAGCAGCCCCAGTCTCCTGTGGGCAGCTTACAGCAGGTTGTTCCAGAGGCACAGCTGCTCTTGTCGTCACACTTGATGTCTGTCACAGAGTTGGATTCACTGAAGGCGGCCAGTTTGGTGAGCCAGGGAATCACATGAGGTCCTTTGGAGCAGGACGAGCGGTGCGGTTCACAGGTGTGGCCGCGGGGGCAACAGTGATCTCCGTCATCACAGCAAATTGCCTAAAAGAAAAGAACCTTAAATACACATTTCTTAGACAGTGTGTCAAGGGTAGAGAGCTTTCCATCCACAGACCTGTGGTACAGGGCAGCAGCCCCACTTGTGAGTGTTCTTCATGAAGCAGCAGGTAGTGTCCCGCGGGCAGCTTGTGTGGGAGTCACACATGGTGCTGGCAGCAGCAGGCACAGCCAGGGTCTGGAGTGTCTCCTTCAGTAGAGCGGGGGTCTTCTGGACCCACGGCAAGCTCAACTCTCCAGGTTTATCACAGGTCTGCTCTGCTACATTACACTTATAGCCTTTAGGGCAGCAGTGCTCATGGTCATTACAACACACAGCCTAGGAAAATGTAAAATTACCTTTAAATGGTGACATTTCAATAACACAAAATACTGGTCAATTATGACGCCTGACCTGAGGTAGGGGGCAGCAGGCCCACTGTCCAGAGGTCTTCTTGCAGCAGGTGGTGCCTCCAGGACACATGGTTTGTTTGTCACATTTTTCATTCTCAGCCTCTGAGGTCAGAGCTGGGACCTTCTCCACCCAGGACACAGGCGGTCTCACTCTAAAGGGGTCATCACACATCTGTGCAGCCAGGTTACACACTGTCCCATGAGGGCAGCAATGAATATGGTCATCACAGCAAACAGCCTGAGGAGAAGAGGGTTATGTATTTGACAAATCCTTCAGTGCTGCTGATGCAACCTGTCAAGAGCAGTGGACCCCTGGAGGATTTACCTATTGTGAATGTTTTGGGTTGTTTAGGTTTACTGTTGTTTAGATTAGGGTACAGTTTACATAAAATGGCTTTGGACAATTTTAGAGAAAGAACATTGAAGGGGACATTAGATTCAGATCAGATACAAAGAGACCAAACAAAAGGTTCATGGATGTGGTGAAAATGATTTGTTGTGAGAGAAGAGAAAGCAAAGACTAGGGTAAGGCACAATTGTATCTTGACTAATACAGATAACAGCAAGTGCATATTATAATTTATTTAAAAGACTCACCTCAGGCAGGGGGCAACAGGCCCAGTCTCCAGTGATGGTCTTACAGCACGTTTCTGTCCCAGGACAGCTTGTGGATTTGTCACATTCGGTGTTGTCGCTACCCTCTACTAGAGCTTTGCTGACCAGGGGCATCACCGGACTCCCAGTCGGACTGTCACATGTAGAGGCTTTCAGATTACACACAGAGCCATGGGGGCAGCAATGCAGGTGGTCCTCACAGCAAACAGCCTGTGAATAGAAGAAAGCGTATGTAGTGGTGAGACTGGTTTATCATTTAACACCACAAAGAAGGGGGTGTGAAGAGGCTGATAAATGGCATTAAAGCATATTAAAAATTTCTATTGGATTAAGCTTGTTTACGGTCCCATCCACATGAGTATAGCCAAACAACATCAAGAAGAGCAATTACACAGGCATTACACAATCTATCAAGTAAAAGACAATTTGAGCACTAGTGGCAGAGCTGAAAACAACATGAATAATGATGGTAGAAATCAGACCAAGCCTTAAGCACAATTTCTCTACTGGTCACAGGCAAAAATCATTGGAATAGAACAGATCTATAAGAAGAAGCTAATGCGACCAAGTATATAAAATGACTAGGACGTACCTCGGCAAGTGGACAACAGGTCCAAGAACCAGTTAGCATTTTACAGCAGGTGTTTCCATCCGCACAGACCACTGAACCGTTACATGGAACATTATCCACTATAGAATAAATAAGAGAAGTATTTGTTTTGTGATTGCACTCAATGGTGAAATAGTATAAAATTATTGGGATTAAAAAAACAACAAAATGTATACCTTCTGTTTGCAGCTTTGCCGGTTCTTTCCAGAGAGCGGGGATTTTATTGACCATAGACGTGTTGGTAGTAGATGAAATGCACGTGCTATGGACCAAGTCACACTGCGTACCAGAAGGACAGCAGTGGATGTTGTCGTTACAGCAGACAGCCTGGAATATAAGGCAAACATCTATGTGAACTGCAAATATGTGCAAAAATGATAAATTGTATGGAGTCGAGCCAAAGTGTATAGTACAAAGTGTTTGAAAAAGATTAGATAATTTATTAAAATAAAAACAAATTAAATATTTTATGCTGAATTAACATATACATTTTAAACATCTCATCTTTAAATCGAAATAAGTCAACAGAAAGAGGTGACATAATATTTAAATAGGTTCCACATTAATTGCATGTATATAGAGTGAGATTAGGATATAGACAGGCTTACATCAGGCATGGGGCAGCAGCCATAACCTCCAGAGGTCATCTTGCAACATGTCATCTCATCCTCACAAGATGTGGTTTTGTCTGGACACTGAACTGAATGGCCAGAGATCACGCATGCATTAATTTACAACCTATAGAGTTATACAGATGAAGCAGCCCCACACAAATGAAAATCTGTATAGATAAAAATCAATCAAATCAACATAAAATGGATGATTTGATCTCACCGTCATTAGGAGCGGCTGCAATCTTTTTGAGCAGAGGTATCAGTGTGTCTCCAGACAGGCACATTTCCTTCTTTAGGTCACAAATGGTGTTACTGGGACAACAGTGCACATGGTCACTGCAGCATATAGCCTATGTATAATTAAAAAGTCAAAGAAAATGGAATTAATCAAGCAGGACTTTTTATGGTGGTGAAAACGTAATAATTTTACACATTGGCAAAAGAAAAAGTAATTCTGTCAATTGGATTAAAGTTTTTGAGTGAATGCCACTCATTCAAGTAGGTTTTTCAGTTATGACAGGGTTCTGGTAAGACATTGCCAGCTATCTACATGAAAACAAACATTCCCTAGGCATTTATAGTAAGGAGTATTTGTTATAAGTTATGTTATTAGTTATGTTAATTCCACTGAACTATTCTAACTTGTGAACGAAGGTTTATAGCATCAAAAGCATACATTAGGGTAGGGACAGCATCCATAGTCTCCAGTGGGAAGCAAGCAGCAGGTGTAATCATCTGGGCAGCTGCTTCTTCCTCCAGGACAAGTTACTGCACCCACTTGAGATTCTACAAAGAACACATTTAAGTCATTTAAGTCATACATATCATACATACAGATAAAAACAACACATGAACTCCTTGGCTTAGTTATAAATACAGTAGCTATTAAAAATTAACTCCCCCTGTACATAAATATTTCAGTATGTTTGCTTAGAGAGCTCCCACCTGGATTATTCAGTCTTCTTTTAGCAGGAACCTTCTTAAGCATGGGGACGGGCTCTGACGTGGAGGAAATACACGTTGAGTGAACAAGATCGCACTTGCTCCCCTCCGGGCAGCAGTGCCTCTTGTCCGAACAGCAGACTGCCTATGGCCATACAGACAAGAAAATTAGATTACTCAATAATAGCATATGGTAATAAGTCAATGACTTTATTACTGGGAGAGTTTTAAGTGATTTGGACCTCACTAAAGTAAGAACAAATAAGTTATTTTAGTTGATTGTTCATAAAAGTTTCAAATAGCGGTGAACATAGAGTCAGACTGAATCCTTTGCTGTACATATAGATACAGATTCTATATGCTTGTGTACATGTACATTTTGGCATTGCAAGGACCTAGAGAATACTAAAGATGACTCACTTAGTAAATAATTTGTCAGCTAAACTAGGTTTTCAATGTTTCAGATAGGACATGCCAGCTTCCATCCATATTCAGACATCTAACAGCAGTTGTCATTTTAAATAAGTTACACATTCACTACATAGTTGGAGCATATGCAGCATTGAATCCTGGCTATCCAGCCATGCAATACATTTCTTTGTGTGAAAAGCTTTTTGCTCTTAATTTATGAGGGTACTGGCTCTTATAGAATGGGTCCCACACCACAGGTGGGACCACATCACACCTGTGCTGTGCAACCTGCACTGGCTCCCCATTTCATATCGGGTGAAATTCAAAATGTTATGTATTGTGTTTAAATGTCTACGTTCTATTGGTCCTTTGAGGGAGTTACTTGAGCCCTATACTCCACCCAGAACCCTGAGGTCAGCTGACCAGCTCCTGCTGGCTGTGCCCAGGGCCAGGCTCAAAATCAGAGGAGACGGGGCCTTTTCTGTGGCAGCAGCCACACTATGGAACAGCCTCAATCTGCCTGTCAGATCCTCTCAGTCTGTAGTGCAGTTTAAGAACAGACTACAAAACCCATCTCTTCTCCCTGGCATTTGGTTCTAGCTAGGCATGATATCTTGATATTTTATTGTTTTATTGTTCTTTGCCTATATCGTATTTTATGTATATCTGTTTTTGTTGACTTTGTGTGAAGCACTTTAATGCATCTTAAGTTGTATTTTAGATGTGCTATATAAATAACATTGAATTGAATACCTTCTCCAGTGGACAGCAGCCCCAAGTGCTGTCTGGAAGCTCACAGCAGGTGGTGCCATCCGGACACTCAGACTCCATGTCAGGACAAAAAACTCCCTTCACCCTCTCCTCCAGCTAGACCCATCACAGCACATGCATATCAATGATTAGGATGGGAAAAGTCTATCATTTCTACTGAGCAACTTTTTTGGATATGTGGAGAAAAGTTTAGAAATATGATAATGGCACAGAAAATACAAACCTGTGTAGTAGGAAGGCGGTTTATCCATGGCAAGGATACTGTTTTATTTACACATTTGCGATGGACCAAATCACAAATGGTCCCTTCGTAACAGCAGTGGAGGTGGTCTGAACAACACTCTGCCTAACACATAAAGAAATAATGATAATGATGATAAAATACCTTGTACTTTCATTTAATGTGTTTAGTAAAGGGATAATTAGCAGTATCAGTATAGCATACATTTGGTAGTGGGCAGCAGCCATAGCCTCCCTCAGTGTTCTTGCAGCAGGTGTTTTTCTCCGCACACATGCCCCCATCTGGACAGACCAGCGCTGTGCTCAGGCTCAATGCAGCCAAACACAGTACGGTCACCTGCAACATCTAGAATAGAAAGAGACACTTCTAAACACAATTCATGTTTGATTAAAAGTACATGAATACTAGCTATGCAAACATATACTGATATTTTCCATGGCAAATTTAAAAAAGCTGATGTGAAATTGTGACTTGACAAAATATTAAGAATGAAACTGACAACCAACACCTACAGGAAGTCTTAACAGTACGATTCAGCCATTGGGTAACACGTTGAAATGCAGTTTAAAAAGATTCTTAGAATAAAATCAAGCATTAACCACCATATATCTTTGCATGGGTGGACTGCTGCAGATAAACCAGATAAGAACTATATAATGAAACCGTTGTACAGAAGCACATGACATGCAGCCTATATCAAATCTGACTGTATGAAATGTTAAATCTTACTGGCATTGTGAGGAGGGGGGGGCTTGGGAAGACGCCAGTCAATGAATTCAGTTGATTTACAAAACAAGAAAACAATTCATATCCAGTATCCTGAAAGAAAGACAAAAATAACAGAATTAGTGTGATTTTCAAGAACATAAAATAAGTTGATACATTGCCCGTATAAGATTGCAAAACGAAAGCTTGGATTGCTTACTCATGACAATAAACGAAATTAAAATATATTCATTGAAGTAAAGTTAGCTTAGCCACTAAGCAGCTAGCACCTTAGCACAGTAGTCCGATTTGCTTTGAATGTTCACCGTAGCATTTTATTGGCGACACAGTGCCTTACCTTGTTTATCTGATTTAATTGGTTCCAGTTTCGCCTTTCAGGGCCTTGTTGTGTCTTGCAACAACAGGATGATGAAGGCAGCAGTCTGCTTTATTTCCTCAAATCAAATTGAGTTATCACATGATCCGGTTAGATCACGTGACATTTAAAGCAACACGTCAAAAATAAGCACTATTTGAGTTTACAGTCGTTATTTATTACTTATTTGCGATATATTTTAAATAACCCTAGCACATAGAGCAAAAAATGTAAACAAAAAAGCAAAAAAACCAAAACAAACCAAAAAAAACCTTAAAATATTATTATTCATGTAAACATATTTATTGTATGCACACTATATAAATGTAGCCTATGCAAATGTAAAAGATATTAAAGTGATAATTGATAATAATATATTAATCTTGAATTGACAAACAAAGCACAGTGGGAACAATTTTATTTCTATTTTGTTTCATGTACAGAAAGAGTCAATGTACAGTTTGCAAACATCTGACCAGAAGAAAATGGCACTGCACAGCATGAAGGCCTGCACTTCAACGCTCTGGACCCTCATAAGCTAAGTGCAGAGGAAAACTACAAACTCAACATGTTACCAACCCCCTCCATCGAAACTCAAACACATGATCAAACACAAGATCACAAACCTCAGCCTACATGAAATACATCTTCCTCAAACACAGGCAAGGAAACACAATTGCACAGATCATTATGATGCCAGGTCTGGTCCAAGTAAGTGGTACATTTACAGAAATTGACACATTGACTGAGTTCAGAAATTACTCACATTTTAAGTTCAAAGTGTGGGCTACTGACAAAGCTTATGGAGAGCAAGCAGATGGTGACTTGACAAACAGTGAATATTTTACAGCTTTTATGATTTCCAAGTTCCTCAATTTCACGAAGAAAAAATAACATTCTCAACACATTTCAAAAGTCTCTCAGCTTCGTCCGCTACACTTGTGTTTTCACCAATTGACTCATTCCCATCGGCTGATGTGTCACAGGCAGTGGTGATGCTAGCGGGAGCGTGTTGGTCAGTATGTTATTATTGTAAACATTTACGACCGGAAGTGGGTTTTGTTAGGACTGAGTTAAGGGAAAAGTCAGTGTATGTTCAGATATTTGGCAAATCATTGCTTCATCGCAAGACATTTTTGTGCCAAAAACATTACGATTGTTTCAAAAAAAGTTTCAATAAAAACACCCTATTCTACATTTTACAGTACATGCACATTGTATACACATACAATTTAATATAGTTCAAGTCTGAAGCATTTACAAGTTTGGTGAAAAAGCGGTTAGATACAAGAAATTAAGAAGATATCCAAGGACATAGTAATCATGAAAAGACATTTTTGTTTTGCAGGCATGCTCCCTAGAGTGAATTGTGTTATTCCCCATAATGCAGTGTGCTTATCGTTGGTGACATCTAAAAAGCCTAGGTGGTGGTATCAACTGCATTACTGGCAAAGGGACCTGCATGCCTATCACTAAATCCTATGTGAAAGAAGGCACTTTCAGGAGAGGAGTGGTGCAGGCCCTGTCTACAAGACAACCTCTGTAAATCTCAGCAGGATATCAAAAGTCTTCAAGTACGAGATGTGTAATTTTGTTCAACTTGTTTCTTGGCAAATAACAAAGGGTTGTGCAGAACAGGAGCCTGGAGAACTGTGGGGGGCTTTTGGTGCCTTCTGTTTATTTCATACATTCATATTCATGCAAACGTCAGTCCTACCAAATAGTCTTTCTAAATGTCAGGAATCCTATTTACACAAAACTCACGAGGAAGTCTCTGTCAGGCAAAAAATCTCAGGAGAAAGGCAGAGTCTTATTTTGGCAAAATGGTAGATAACTTAACTGTGGCTGAAACAACATGATGTTTTTACAGGTAAATGCTATTGTATGAAGTATATGAACACAGTACAGAAGGGAAACAAATACATCCCTGAAGGAGCAAAATGCAGACCACAAAACAGTTTGCAATATCCATAAACAGGGTCTCAGCATAAATTAGGTAATAGTTTTCTTCAAATATATTAAGCGTATTTAGATTGTACCTCAAAGAATGCTCACATTTACAGATAGGATTTAGAGAAGTTAACTGTTTAAATATCACGTTTTCTAAATAGAAAATTCATTGATTTTCAAAATTCTAGAACCACTTCAAATCATTAGTAAGTGCTTTCTCTTATATTTTGCTCTAAAATGGCTATTTCCAAAGTCAATGGCTCAGACAATGGTTTAGTGATATAATAAGGTGACAACATTCACAATAAACTTCAGTCTACAATAGATAATTTCACTGAAAGCCAATGAAACAAACAGTGAGATTACGAGAGTACTCAAAGTGCAAAAGCACGACACCAGAAACACATCGGTGACAGACTGTGAAGATGGTTGTGCTTTTGTGACCTCCCGCAGTGAAAAACAGCGACCTCTCTCTGCTCTGAAAGATGAAAGCTCCCTCTGATAAAGGTCCAGTGTCTTTTTGATACAGCTTCTACTTCCTCGGGTGAAAGACCATCAGAGGCCTGTCTTCGATCTTCTGCCATGGACTCTTTTTGTTCTCATCTTTGTCATCAGGATCGTCCTCTGGGCTGGTCATTGAGTCACGGCGGTTCTCACTGTTGCTGCTGCGACTGCTGCTAACTCGACTGCGCCCTCTTCTGGTGATGGTGGATCCGCGGGATGAAGGGCCTTCGTCCAGGAGAGGGGTGAGAGAGTTCTCCTCTGGCGACACTGGGCGGCCCTCACTGCTGCTGGGCTCGCTGTGGTCAGGATAGGCCAGTTTGGAGTAGTTCTTCCCTCCGCTATTTGTGCCACTGTGGCCCTTACGTGGAGCAGATCCCCAGCGCTCCTCCTTCCCCTTACGGTTTGCTGCCAGTTTACGCTCTTGAGCTTCTAAAGGAGGTTCCAAGTTGACATCTCTTTGTACATTACTGGGACCTCCAAACCCTCCACCACTCAGATCGTTGCTGATATCAATATAGGAGTGGCGCACATGGGCATTGGCGCGTCCGTCCAGTGAGATGAACCAGGCACGTGGGTGCTGCTTCACCCCCAGCTCCAGCAGTTTCTTCTCTGTTAGCGCCTGCAGCTCCCCGTTCATTTGGGCCATGGTCGAGTCGTTAAAGAGTACAGGAATGGTGACTGGCCCTCCGGACGAATCCGACGCCCAGCTGGGGTCTTCTGAATCATCTCCTTGCTGCTGGCCCTGCCTCTGTCCCTGGTGATGGTGCTGTTGACCCATTGGACCACCATCTTTGTCTTGGTCTTTCGAATCCTTCCCATCTTTGCTGGTGAACTCTGAGGGCAAGCGCATGTAGTGGGCTGGGATGACTAGAGTTGGCACCATGCTCCGATACATGTTTTCTTTCATTTGGTCAATGGAGCTACAGAAGATGATTTGTCCTGGCTGCGTGTTGAGTGATGTGGGTCGGGTGAGGCTGTCTGCTGCTGCCGCTGAATATTCGGGAGGTTTATCTGTCTGGTTTGGCACGTAACCCTGGAAACGAGGTGGTGAAGGGGGGTCAGAAGAGTATCCGCGATTGTCATTGGCGCTATGGTGACGGTTGTAGTCTTCATGGAGCAGAGGGTTGTCCAAG
The DNA here is from genome assembly GCA_000787095.1 of Periophthalmodon schlosseri. Lineage (NCBI taxonomy): Eukaryota > Metazoa > Chordata > Actinopteri > Gobiiformes > Gobiidae > Periophthalmodon > Periophthalmodon schlosseri. Next base: position 9,956 of record KN469953.1, read on the forward strand.
TTGTTTGTTTCAGTGGCACGAGTTACCTTCATCGGAAAGCTTTCACCTCTTTGGGAGCTGGAAATATTTTTGCCTTTCGAGTTTCTCGACTTCTGGGCATGGACATGTTTGGTGACATCTTCCCGTGAGCTGTGATAGTCTCGAGACTCGGATAACTCTGATTTGTCGTTTGCTGCTCCGGATTCAACATGGCCACCGCAGATGAGATTCAAACGAGACATGGAGGTACCCTGGTCTCTTTTGGCACTGTTTAAATTGGACGCATGGGGCTTGCCCTGTTGTCTGCGAGGCTTCAGACACTTCCTCCTAAAAATATACAATAGATTAGAAATGCACAAGTTACATAGAAATCATAGAATAAACACTGTAGTAACACAGCAATGATTATATGAGCAGAAATATAATTTTGTCCATTTCAGGCAACGTTTCTGTTTGCAAGTACACATTATATAATAATATCAAGGTAACTACAGGCCTACAATAGATCAGAGACTGTGTGATATGAAAATATATGCCTGCCACATTTGAGTAGACAATTCAGTAACTTGATAGTATAATAGTATTGAAAATATACTTTGACTTCATAAGAGATGTCTAAAGGTAAGACCTGGGCCTATGCTCTGCACACCTGCAGTAGTAGAGTAGCACACAGAGCAGGATGAGCACAAGCAGAGCCAGGGAGCCCAGGATGGACAACAGGAACAATGTGTGGTACGTGGTAATGTCCCGCAGACCCGGGTGAGAGAGACCCAATCCTGTCAATTAAAAACAGTAATTAAAGTCCAGCTTGACGATAATACATAGTAATTACTGACAGAAACACAGGGGAAATATTTTAATTTGGCTTCATATAAAATGGTTTAAATATATCTGTAGCAATTACCTGAAGATGTGGGGAAGGCAGCTAACCAGTATCCCATCCCAGGAACCACAAGGTTCCACACAAACTGTGAGCTGTCCTTTTTAATGTAGCCTGTCCCATTCCGGACCCATAGACCTGTAAATTATTATATGACCATTTGAATAAAGGTGTATTTTTTAATCATGTAGGCATATCAAAGGTGAGACAAAGTCTCAAGCAAGTCTTAAGTCAAGTCCCAAGTCAAAGACACTGGATACTTTGGTACCACAAATGCAATCTAATAATCTGGTGACAAACATTTATACTCACATCTGCACACATTTTTATTGTTTTAAATGGACTTATGTACTCATTTGATTTGTTTGTTTTTTGTTTGTATCTTTATGTATTTAAACAGGGTGCCCATGAAAAGGAGAGTCTGAGTGCTCTCATCGGACTTTCCCTGTATAAATAAAGATAAATGAAATGAAAGCGAGAGTCAAGTTCTGGTCACAAATGTGGAAGATGGGGAGCGTTCCTGTTCCTTTATTTTTTTGAAGATAAGCATTAAGCCGTCTCAAATCACAGGGTTTCAAGTCAAGTCCCAAGTCTTAATCCATTTTATCAAGTCAAGTCTGAAGTCATCAAAATAGTGACTGAAGTCTGACTTTAGTCCAAGTCACACATCTCTGAGGCCTATATACAACATAATCTTTCTTCCTATAGCACACATGAGTGTACCTGTCTTAGGCTGATAGAGCCACGTTGGGACACTGGTAGCCATCCTGTTGCGAGTGTCTGAAGGTAGAGGGACCGAGAGGTGGATTGGATCTGAGACTTGGATTGGATTTCTATCTTTGTCATAAAGCTCAATGCTGACCACTGCAAGAGCTGTTAAATCTGTCCAGCCGATTTCTGCACCTAGACACAATAGTACGGTTTAATATTACAGTGGATTAATACACAGAGTACAGCATCACAAAGTTCAAGTTTCAAGTACTATGCAATATAAAGTTACAGATACAGTTGAAATGAAATAATGCACAATTTGTCCCAGTCTCAATGTTTCAAGGACACAGGAAGACAAATTATAAGTCTGTGCACACATGTTTCCAATAGAACAATTACATTATGTATGATATGACGTGAGTGAGTTTCAGGTTGTGTCAATGTCAATGTATGTAAATGTGAAGCGGTCATATATATTCTGTCTAGTAGAGATGATGAATATAGATAGACTGCACATTTCTAACCATTGTTTGTCTGTAATTTGAGCATTGGGAGCAGATGCCAACCTGAGCTGTTGGTCTCTTTTCCCAGGAGGAAAGGGAAACCCCCTATCTCGTACTGGCTCTTGGCGGTGGTCAGAGCGGCCGACAGAGACGTGTAGTTGGAGTTTGGAGGGAGCTGAAGGGACTTCCTCTGAAGCTGCACTAACGGCTGGTTACGAGCTCCTGACAAACAGATACAATGGAGAAGCTTAACATGACTTAAACCGTGTAAGTATGCAAGTAGTTATGAAATATGTCGTGAAATCTGTCTCCCACTCTAAGTCTGTACTATGTGCTTGCAACAGGCAGTAAAATGATCTATCTTCATGTAGACAAGCACGAAACGTCAATAGGCTAAGTTACAGGTCAGATCTGTGGAGAGACAAACCCGCTCACTGTAAGAATGCATATTTTTCAAGGTTTTTTTTTTTTCTGATAAGGCCATATTGTGGAATTACATGGAGAGAAGCAGGTGCTGTACCCCACATCATGATAGTTAGTTTTAATAAATACAAAGTGTTTTTAATACTTGTAGCAATGTGGTACTACTAAACGTTTTCTACAAAATCAAAGTCACAAATTGATATCTTTACAGTATTCGAGTGTTCATAATTTCCATCATTCACCCACGCATTGAGCCTGTTAGGTCTTTCCTCTAGTATTCAGTGTGTCAGAGATATTTCTGAATGAAGCTTGATTTGTAAAAATGGCAACATCCCGGCTGATGCTGTTGCTATGGTGATAGTAGCAGCAAATAAGAGAGGGTCATCCAAATGTTAAAAAAGATCTATGGAAACCCAGACACAAACATGAAGGGTGTGAATCAATTATCACGCTTAGCTGGAGACAGGCTCATTTTAACTGACAGACAATCAGAGGAATACAACATCTAAATGCCTTCAGAACTGTAAATGTTGTAATTAAATCTTCTTTAGGTCACTGAAGCCTATCCTAACACAGCCTATCCTTGGTAGGTTAACGTGGGTCAAGTTGAAGTCACAACAATTTGGAATATATTTAATGGTGAGTCTCCAGACACATTTTGATTAGATTAAAATTATATTATTAGGAATTTGTTTAGCATGCACTTTTTAATCACATACAGGGACTTTACCATTTGAGAGTAATGTGAACTGCTAAACTAATACAATAATGTTCATAGAGAGCCAAACTACAAGGTCGGCAGGTTTATGCATATATGCACCATATAGGCAACATCATTTGTTTGCAGTTAAAACTATATTACACAAATAATTATTAGTGTAACAACCATTTAAATTCCAATTTCTATTCAATTGTGATTAATCTTACAGCCCTATTTTGAACAGTAGGAAGAAGCCAAACTATAGCCCACAGAAAGAGAGAGAACACATAATAGAACACATGCCTTTTAATCTATGTTCTTCTTACCTGGTGAGCCTGACAGCACTTGAAGGACATCGTCGTACAGAATGAGTGTACCAGGCCTCTGTACTAGAAGGTACAGGCTCACAGACGCATACACTACAACAAAAAGGAGACATTTAGAAAAAATGAACACAGCAGAACTCCAGGCATGGCTGAAATAACTCAATAACTCATTAAAACACCACCTAACTATATCGAGATTTAACACTGCAAATTAACCTTTTAAAAAATATTCTTGCTTCCTTTTGTTGAAATATTAGATCCTAAGAAATGTACAGAGGGAATTTTGCTTTTCTTATTTAGTAATTTAGAAAAATAGACTTACTCTCTCATTTTCTCATTCATCTACGTTTTTGGAGTTAAAACTTTAATAAATCAGGTTAAGAATTAGATTGCGAAAAATCCTTCTGTACGATCCATCAAAATCTTTTAAGTACAAAATTGGAAAGTTTGGTGTATAGGTGCTTTAAGGATGGATCTTTATGTCTCTATGGGAGAAAAATGCATTTTGAGAAGACAGCCTTTGGAGTTACAAAGCCCCATATATATCAGGTTGTTCGAATGAAATTATAAAACTGCAGAATGGACAATTTTGTGGTTTCCAGGTGAAAGCTTATATGCTGAGAAAAAACAAAAGAAATGAGTTTTGCCTGTAGTGTCTCGCCCTAACAATGCTGTAAATTCAATTGCTCTGTTCTCTTCAGTTACTTACGTGGGATGCGGCTGGAGTGCCAGGGTACAGAGTTGGTGACATAATCGAGTTTAGAGGCGGTGATGATGACCCATGTCCCCGCTCGGTACAAAAAGCTGACTCGGAGGACGCCATCACTTCCTGCTTTTCCGGACGCTAAAATGGTCTGATTCCCATGGACCTCCACAACAGCATCCGCCAGTGGAGACAAGTCACTATTGTCGAACACCTGAACTTTGATTTGCACCTCTGTAAAAGAACAAAATTAAGTCAAAAACCAACAAATCATTGCTTCTCCTCTCATGGGAAATGGGGTGGGGTATATTACGAGACAACAAAGACTAAACCACTTCTAAACCATCATTAAATCCAAGATGTTCAAGATAGCGATTATCATGACTAGTATGCAACTGCTATTATATTTGCAATTTATGTTTTCAAATCAGGATTCAGTTCCCAGTGCACATTTTACGAAGACTAAAATATGAAGTGCTAAACTAAAACAAGAATCCTCTGCATTTCACTACATGTTATTAAAGAGTACATTCTATTACTGCAGACTCCAAAAAACATGACTGAAAAAAGCACAGAAACTAACATCTTCTAAACCATGACTTCTCTGTCTAATTTTCCATTTTTTAGCAGAAACACAATCAGCTGAATGTCTTATATATTGCACAAAAAAGGTAAAGTGCAAGGACGTATGGTAATCTGATGTAAAATGCTGTCCTGGCTGTGACTCCGTTTAGTGAGAAACTCTTTAAGTCATCTTTTGGCTGTGTGTCAAGAACCCAATGACTATGCAGAAGTTTAATCTTTTTGTCCATAATGACCTTCCCACTGAAATTAAAATAATGTAAATGTACAACTAGCTTATAGCCTCTCTCATGAAATCACTTCATGTACTTTAATGTATTTGATCCTCTTGATAATTGAACAGTACAAATATAACCTTGCAGTTTTGTCTTTACTGTTACTACATGATTTCAACAACACATTATAATGCCAAATAAGAATGATTCATCTCTGCATATTGGTTTGTCATGTTTTATGCCAGATGCCCATCCAGATGCTTTAAATTTAATTTGTTAACAGGGGTATACCATCATAAAACCCCTCCCTCCAATGAGATTTGACCCTGTGATGAATGATTAGTCTGAACAGAATATCACCACATTTCAATCATACAAATCACATTTTCAAGTAGTTATTTCCAACTGAATGAACAATCCTTATTCATTGACGCGGGGCTGTAGTTTCTGTTTTCACTTCACATCTCCCTTCTTGGACGGCTCACGATGTGGGTCACACCAGGGATGTTTCCATGGCGACTCACTGACTCTCCAAAAGCCGCCTTGTATTTCCCCACATACAGATTAGTCCACCACAGGCTACAACTGGACACAAAACAACCATCTTTATAGACCCTTACCCTTCCTTATGGGATTCATTCAGATTAGTAATTCACAAACTTTTAACACCAAGGTCAACTCAGAATATATTTGTTTTTCAACAGCCCAAATGTGTCTACATTTTGAGAAATGTATTGTATTATGAAGACACTTAAATGTCTAAATATCTAAAAGTCTAAACCAGTGCCTATTCAGTACATCAACATCATTAAGCAAAGACAGATCCCGAACTACAAACAGATCCAAAGCAGAACTGAATTATGACTAAATACATTGCCATATAATCTAACAAGAGTAACCAGGACACAACCCAAAACCATGACTATCAGCCAGAATAAATCTCCAAATAAAACCACTAAACCAATACTTACATGCACATCTAAAGCATTTGAATATCACCATGACAACAATATGTACAGGTACCACAGTTTGAGAAGCGCTGATTTAGCCTGTCTTGTCCCAGTGTATGTGGTCATTAGGATGCATGTATAAATGTGGTGCATCCATTAACAGGAGCAGCTCCATAAAGGCTCCCTTGTGTGAGCAGTGTTCCCCCAATCTGGACCCAGCACTCGAGACACTGTGGCCTCAAACTACTTCATTGACACAGAAAGAGCCTGGGAATCTCAACTCACTTTAGAAAATGGGTTTAATAGTCTTTTTGGATGGAGTTTGGTTCATCACACTGTATAACAATAAATAGATCTACAGATAAAGAATGTCACAATTACTGACACTATGACCAAACAAGAGTGAAATCCCTCTAGTATGTGATAGCTTTATGAAATCAAACATTGTGGGCAATAGTAGTTAATGTAACAGCCAGCCAAAAAAAGACAACAAAAAAACTTTATATTTAGGTTAACTTTTTGTAGAATCGATTTAAATAATACTTTTAATTATAACTGTTTAGTTCTTACGGATATTCTGTATTAACCAAATAATCTCGACATCCCTATTACAGGTGTACCCCAAAAAATTGGGAATTTGAATACTCATAAAATTATATAGGAAAAAATATGCGGTCCTGTTCCAGTTAAATAGACCATATGCGGCTGTCTAGGGAAGTCAGTTTAATTCTTGTGCCAGTCCCAAGCCAGAAATAAGAATACATTTCCAAGAGGAAGGGTATCTTGTACAATAGTGGAATCACTGCACAATAGCAGGAACATTATATAACCCCAAATAAACAACTTTATTGCTATTGTATCAAGTTTGAAAAGTCCCCTCCCCTTCCCGGCATCTTGCTACTATTCATCAGTCTAAATACTTCACGGATAACTGATTTCCTCCGCTAGTAGTGATGACACAGAGGTTAGAAAACACGCACAAAATGGTGGACTGTCTTATTTTGAACGTGAAGAGTGAAAAACAAGCCCACCCTGTCACCACCCATGCATCTCTCTGGCATGCATAATACAAACTAATTACATAATGCCCTTCACATCTTTAACCTGCACTGGAACAAGTATGGGGAGACAACAGGCCTATGCAACACGAAGACGTTTCATTAAAGCCTTTTTAAATTGTATTTTTATTGTGAGTATAGGCCCAGGAGGTGGCAGGGGCATTTAATATAGCCGCCTATGTGTGCTGTAATGTGCAAGGCAAAATGCATAGTGTACAATGAATAGGCCTTGCTTGAAGCTAGGCCATGCAAGTCCAAGAGAACCCCAGTGTACACATGCATACACATACCCTCATAGGAGCACATTATGTACAGTATATTGAATGCATAATCATATCAGAACGACACTCAAGGCCATATGAGGAAAATGCAATACCCTCAAACCAAACAGCCTTCCCTATAATTACGGCTTTCCATGTTCATCCTATGTATGTTTTTGTAAGGCTTGGGTCATATTACCGCGCCATGTTGTAAAGGTTTGTCGACAAAAGCAATAAAAAAAAGCAACCACTCCCATCTCATTGTTGCTTCTGCTGCATCCCCCGTATGGCGAGCCTTACCAAGCGCTCCCTGATCTGGAAGAGATTTGGCCAGCGCCTCCCAAATCGCGCAGATCCAGACGCACAGGAGCACACGAGAGATGCGGTGGGCTGGCATCCTTCTAACCTACATCTCTACTCGCAGGTCGTCGGCCGGGTTTCCATAATTCTCGGGGTTATTTCAGAGTTCGAGACTACTGAGACATAACTCGGATGCCAGGCCAAAAGAATGGAGTCGTGGATGCTGCTGTAGTCTGTGGGCTTCGCCTTGTGTTTATTGTCTGAGGCGGGGAGCAAAGGGTGCTACGCTGCCTTCTGTTGGTCATAAGAAGAACTGCAGTAGCCAGAGAAAGCTCCTGTAATGAGTTTCTACAGATTATAAGGCCCTGAATCTGGGTTTGAGACAAACATGCAACATTGACATTTAAACATGGATAATTCAATATTTTTGATAAGGCATCACGGCTCACAAATATGAATTTATTTAAGTAGTATCTGAACCCATGCAAAATAAATTTGGTAGTTACACGACTCCAACATCGAGAGGATAGAGCACATTTCTGTACAAATCCTACAATTACGGGACATTAGCAGAGGTGTAAGTAGCTACTGAAAATGTGTACTTATGTAAAACAGGTACAGGGCTAATAATATACTCAATTACAAGTGCAAGTGCAGCTGCCAAAAATTTAAGTACAAAGTCAAAGTATGCAAAAAAAAGAAAAATACTGCCCAAAATACAATTTCATGATTTAGTAACATTTTAGATCAGCATTTTATATATAAAAAAGGGCTAATTAAATAGAAAAACGCTGAATTAATTAGTTTGACATATTCTCCTAGCTCTGGTCAATCAAAGCAGGTGATGCAGTGCTGTTATGTGCGTCCGTGGGCATAGAGAGGAGCAAACATAGCAGTGAGCCAGACGCCTTGCACTGTACTTAGTAACTTTTCTGATTTTGAATGTAATGAAGTGGAATAACAGGACAAGAATTTTACTCAATTATAAGTAACGTTAGTATTTGTAATTAGTTGCTTTTCACCTTTGGATATTAATGTCTAGGAAATAGGTTTATATGGCAAGGCTAATATGAGATTTGAGATTTGATCAAATGCTCTGATAAGTTCACTACTAGGTCTAAGTCATAGTATTAGTGCATTCCTCTGCAGGTACATAACCGAAACCATTGCTTATATAAACAAAATCAATTTATAGTAGAAAAATATGCAGGCTCACAACTCATATTTAATGTGTTAATTATGTATATGTATCAATTCATATACATATACATAATTACGTGTCACCAACTGCAGAACTTGGGGGACATAGAGGGGGCAGTTATAACAAAAGACTTCTAGAACCAAAACATATTGGTTCTAGAAGTCTTCTAGAAATCTTCCAATTGGTGTAACTCAGTTTGCTGTTCGTTCTTGTTCTTTGGTTTATAAGTAAATTTCATATTTTGTATTGTACTTGTACACATATTCATTTATTTTGTTCATTTCAATAATGTAGTGTTTTTGTGTTTCTTATTGCTTAACCTTGTATAAGTTGTATAAGTTTGCAAAAGCTGGAAATAACCTAATGTGTGCATTTAGGTCGCATGCCAACCTGATGTTTACAAGCAGGTCATATAACCACATGGCGACATACCATCTTGGTTAACCTGTGGTCCTAATGGGCCATGCAACTTCAAAGCATGCTGAGTGTAGACTATTCTGCATCCGGACATTGTTGGAGGCTGTGGTTTCACTCGATGCCTCACCTGGAAAGTGCAAATGTGCAGAAAAAATGTACCATTGTCTTAAAATGGTATGTCCAATGGAGAAAAGCAGAGAGACGATATCTCCTGATCACCACGTCAATGACCTACAACAGGATGTTGCCATGCACGCACCTCTCTGAGCTCACCCGCTTTAGGATGGGGCCACATACTTTGCCTTGGTAATATTTAGGGACCTTGGAGTTGTGAGATTGGATGCCTAGATACTTAACCTTCTTAGGTTAGTGTAGGTTGTGGGGATATACCTCACAACATGCAGTGACTGCTTTATAACTATCAGTAAATTGTAAACCTTTTTTTATTGTACACAATAAAGAGGTTAATAAGAGGTTTTTGTGTACTCTCTCCTGCCTCTCCATAGTACGATATTCAGTGAACCCAGATTTAGAGAGGTACCTTTTATGTGCTCATCTCACTGGGACTAGAGACTCTGAACCAGGTGAACTGGAAGGTGTGGTGAGTTAAACAGTGATCCTAAGGAGTTACCTTTGAGTTATTCATACATATTCATATTCATCAAGTGCCGACCTGGAAGAGAGAGACCAGACAGTCTGGGTAAGTCCTCTGGCATCCGCATATCATTGTTTTAAGTGAAATGAGATAAATACACAGAGTCCTTAGAAAATGCTCAGCTAAGGGAACTGGTTTGCTGTTGACACAGGGAGTTTAATCTCAGAGACCAAAATCCAAATGAGTTACCCAGACAAACAACTTGGGGGGTTTATAGTTAGGTGAGGGCGGCGCATGTTTCGGCAAGACCCTAACTATTAATTAAACCCAGTAAACACATCACTATGCAGTTGTGAACCAATTTACTTTAATTCCTGGACTATGCAGTAATTTACAGGTATATTCAGTTATGAAGATGAAGGTTGACATAGCAGTGGCTCTTTATAGTGTCAAACAAAAATGAAAAACTGCATTGAAATTACCGCAAAGTACACAGTGCAGACAATGGTTTGACAACTGATTAAAATCCAAGGTTGACCTATAGAAAATATACAACCATTACAATGTGGGATACATCAACCATGTACCATTATAGGCCTACCATTAGTTTAACACTGTGGGAATATAGTGTGAGTAGTTGATGCATCTTCATGGTCATTATTAATTATTAAGGAATAGTACAGTTACATTTATGAGTTTGTTCAGGTTGAAATTACAGGACTTCTGCTGCTTCCATTAGAGAGATTTTTCCTGTCAAAATATGAAAAAGCTGAACATATGCTGGATGCTTTTACCAACCTCACTTCAAACTCCAGTCCAGTCACAGCTGTAAGTCATACTCTGCATTTTTTCCTTCGCAATTATAGTTTCACAATAGATTACGCATTCTCCTTTAGCATAGCCCAAAACGTGACTGCAGTCCATTGGTACAAACCTTATTCTGCAATATTTCCAGTGGGAGTTTTTTTCAAATCTAGACTCAAACTCACAAACATGTGTGCGGTGGAAAGAGGTGACTTTGACTCAGTAGGAGACCACATTATAACTGCTGTCATTTGTTAAAAGGGCACTCAGATGTTCGTGAGCTCCCTGGGATGTCCTCACAGAACATGTAACAGGGACTTGGAGGAAAACGCTCCATCTTGTTCTTATCAAAGACAGGATATTTCTCTTCACTTTGGCACAAGGGTTACTCCTGTGCAAATAATGTACATTTACTCAAAGCACATGTTGGAGATTTGGATATGGCATTTATTACTGATAGTGGTGTAAATGATTGTAAGTTGCATCATCACATTTAAAGAAGATGGGATTTATAACTGCTTATTTTTATTATTAAAATGTGTATTTGATTATCTTATATTGAATAAAACAGAACAAAACAAAAACTGCCCCACTGCCCCACTCACCCTCCTCACCATTTTTTCACATGCCATTGTCTATTATGCTCTCCTTCCACTTTATCAAAAAATCAGCCCGTCCCATATTACTCCAAAATTGATTTGCTCAGATAAGGCACTTCATAGTTCTGGAGTTAGTCCCAATTTTGACGTGGTAGTGTCTGCAGCCAATTCAGATAAAGAACATTGTCTAAGATTCAGGGAAAGAAATTTGTGGTGCAATAAAACACAACAAACTGCTCAGGAAATCTACCTTTTTGCAACCTATCTGCTGGATTCTTTTGTCTGTTCAAAGTATATAGATAATATCTTTAATTATATTTTGTGTGAGTATCTACAGTTTCTTTCCATGTTTGCTATTTAGTAGATATGTTTTAGTCTCTGCAGTGAGTTCTATAGTAGTATACGTATTTCCATGTAATGACAGGATGAAAGAGAATGGGGGCCTTGTTAGCTGTACCATTAAGTTGCATCATACCAACTTCTGCTTTGAGATCCAAGGTCCATCTGGTATTACGATAAAACAGCAGCCTTGACAGGTCCACTCAAGCTGTTTCCTTTCACCTTAAATCAGTCTTTTGAAGATTGACGTCCACGATGTTGATCATGGGGCGGCACACGCAACTTGGAAGGAATGACTTTGCCTTGCCTAACCTATAGAGAAAAGTACAGAGAAAACTACAGCAATTACAAAGATCTTGACCACAGTATATTTCAACTCTTAAGTGCAACTGCGATGTGAATGGATCAGCCAAGTTCACTATGGGCAGTACTTTGGGGGAACATTTCAAGGTTGAAGCTCCCTAAGAGAAGTTTCATCTTGATAATTAGAAACATAAACACATGCGTTATGTATGGCTATACAAGCTCTAGGGTAAAGGAAGTATGTTTTATCAAAGGTACATTTTTAAATGGAGTCGAATAAGATCATATTGGTGTGTTTAAAGCTGTACTATGTAAATTCCACCACCTCCTCCTCTATTTATTTATTTTTATTTATACAGGAAGAGCCCAAAGAGAGCACTTAGACTTTCGTTTTTATGGGTGCCAAAACAAAAAAAACAACACAAATAAGTACATAAGACCATTTAAAGCATTAAAAACAGGTGCAGGTGTGATTATAAATGTTTATTACCAGATTATTAAATTGCATTTTTGGCACCAAAGTATAGTACAGTTTCGCATGTCCTTGAAATATATTAAATTTTTGGGAAGCAAAATAACCAAAAGTACAATTGTGACACCTTGTATTAAAAGTTCCCGTATCAGTGTTCAACAAGCAAGTGAGATATTCAGGCAGTCGATCAAGTAGTCTCTTATAAATACTTTTTATACAGTGTTGTTCTCTTCTGACAGATAGCGACGGCCAACCTACTTTTTCATACTGTGCAGTGATGGGTTTTAAATTCATCACCTGCTATGAAAGAAAGGCCTGAATGAAAGAGTATCTAAAGGTTTCAAAGTAGAGGCTGAAGTCTGCATGTAGATTATATCTACATAATCCAGTACAGAAAGAAAGGTTGCTTGAAAAATTTCCTTTCAGTAATTCAACGGGATACAACATTTCTTTCTATAATAAAATGATCATTTTGATTTTAAACTGTTACATATATGTATTTTAAAAGATAAGTTTTTGTCAAGCCAAAACTCAAGATATTTATATATTCAATCAATGTACCATTTAGTGTATAAAAATGTGTAGTTTCCACATCACTTAAATGTTTCTTAGAAAAAAATCATATACTTAGTTTTATTTGCATTCAATGAGCTCCATGGACACAGTCAGGTGACACCACCAGGCAAAGTCACGGGTTTGTGAGAAGGTGTTATTTTATCTAATAACCTTGCAAATGAATACATAGATAAGTTTAATGTCATACAGTGGAACCTTCCAGTTAAAGCAATGACATCTCCATGGGGACAAACAGGTGGCAGACCCTTTCACTAAAACTACACATGTTGAAAGGGAGTAGGATAAAGTAAAACATATGTGATCCTTCCTTCTATCTCCAAATACTGCTATTAAAAGGGGCGGCTAGGAGCTTATAAATGCAAAAAAGATGTTAAGTACTCCTTCCGTTCTTGTTTTTTGGATGAACATTTGACCACATGTTTTCACTTATGTCAACCATAAAAAGCTGGTTTAGCTAATAGGGATTGAGCAGAACACTTTCACAAATAAATATATGCACAAAAGTAGCCTTGGATTAAATGGTTTTTGATCTCGACAGAATGTGGTTGCTATGGTCACGCTGAATGGCATTTTAAAAGTTTCCCATGAACAAAGACACATGATGATGTACTTGTAAATGTCAAAAACGGCATAGCTTTGAACAGGTACCTGTGTGAGGTCGATGTACTGAATTAGCAGAGCAGGAACCTTGCCTGGAGATGGACAGGTGGGGCAATGGGACCTGTCAGGCCAATACTTGACAAAAATAGTTCGGACGTAAGTATGAAGGCTAATGAGAGCAGACAGGTAGGACAGAGCACTACTATGAAAAGTCAGATGAAGAGCCTTAAATACCTGTGATGATGCCAAGATGCACTGTGTGCCTATAATAAGAATTATAATTAAGATGGATTTTTTGAGTCATAGAATAGTTGAAGGCATGGTGAATCTTGGACAAACTGTGCACTCATTTTCATGAGTCTGCACGCATAAAAAGTGTTTGTTGTTTATATTTCTTTTTCTTTATTTGGGGAAAGGTTAGTGGCTAATTTAGAAGTAGTACAGAGTGGGCACTATTTTCTGCAATTACAACACCAAGTCAAAACTTGATTTCAGCCAAAGGTGAAGAACAAAATATTTTTAGGATGTAGTGTTCACTCATCATTGACCCAAAACAAAAGGTGGAACATTCTGAAGTTTGCCTTCTAACTAATCATTTCTTTTTGAGTGATCCAGTCAAAAAAGTGGGGGAACAGAGGAATGATCAAGAGTGGGATCCATCTCAACTTGTTTTTCCAATATATATAGGTCTATATATATCTGTCACTGTGGAGGTTAGAACTTTTTTCATACAAGAAAAAAACTTGCATAATCCATAAGCTTTTATGGCGATCTGTAATTAAATGTTACAACATCCAAATATTCCCACCACATAATGTGTCTGGATATGCATACAAAAGACATGCTTTTATTTGCAGCATGACTCACCACGGCCAGTGACTGCTCGTTATTCAACTGTCAAAAGGTGCTATAAAGACATTGTTAATTGGGGCCTTATATGACAGGTGACCGAGGCAGTGTGCGCTCTCAACATCTACCTAGAGACCCTGCTAACCTCAAAACCATATAAGCCTCATTATCTGGCACTTAAGCGTAACCACCTTTACCTGACGCATTGGCAGCTATAGCGTCTTTAGCATCCATTATGGCGTTGATAGGCCGTTCCCGAACAATGTCTATCTCTAATTACGCAGAATGAACGAGGAGTGTTGATTTGTGCAGATGGTAGCGCCATGGGACTACCTCCTATTGCGCACATATGTCATATCCCCTTTTGGCTTTAACTTGTTCGACTGCATGCAGGTCTGGCATCATGTAAGTGGCGAACGTGAGGAGGATCGAATGGTCGACATTATTAGCATTTAGACTATTGTCCTTAACGCATGTCTTGGTTGGTTGCATTGCTTTCACTGCGCGCCCCTTCCACTCCCCGTGACTTATATGAGCGGCGACATCAAGAAAGGTTGGGAGTGGATTCCCATTTAATCTAGCCACACACACACTCGCAACGGTGGTGTCATCTGCTAATGCGCGCGTGCCTCAAGAGGGATGTGAGAAGAATCAAAGAGGCCAACATAATTAACACTACGAGCAAGCGCAGAACGAGTTGTACGCATAGTCCTTACGCGCATAAGTAGGCCTATAGTTGGAGAACCTCTTCATATAAATTGCAGCAAAATACCACAATATACACTTCAAAATCCAACTTTGTCCCAGTGGGAATCCTTTCATCCTTACTCCAATCAGCCTCCAGGTGAGGCGGCCTGACAGCAGGGGGCAGAGCTGAGCTGGAGAAAAGACTCCGCTGTCAATGACCTTTGCCGCAATGAGAGCAACGCCACTTGTTGAATCCTTGTCCTGATTCGGCGCCTCTTGAGGTTAACAAAATGGCAAATCCTGTGTTGAACTCAGATGCACCATCAGTACCACTGGCGTTTACGTACAATGATGGAGTGTTGCGTCAGTTGGCGTCACAAACTCAGCACCAGGCTCACACTTTAAGACCCCACCTGCGAGATCCAGAGATTCACCCGCTGCAATCAAGCCAACAAAAATGAGAAGGTACAATCCCCAACCAAATGAAAGGACCATTGCCAGCGAGATATAGGTTACATCTGTGGAGAGGAGACCTTGTTCATAGGAATGCATGTTTTTCAAGGTGGTTTGAGCAATAAAAACACCTGCTATGAAATAAATGCAAGATGGATATGTTAATACTCTACTGTGGAACATTCCAACGAAGTCAGGAAGTATTGCCTACTTAAGAAAATTACAGGCTGCACCTTTATTAACGAATTGTTGTAAGATTTATTGCTTGAAAGGCTAAACTGTGATAGGCCTTACTGCTTTACCACAAGCATTAATTGCAGCTGCTACCCTACTATTACTGTTAGCAGCAAGTTGAGCAATATGCCATTAAAATCATATCACAAT
Source organism: Periophthalmodon schlosseri (assembly GCA_000787095.1). Classification (NCBI taxonomy): domain Eukaryota; kingdom Metazoa; phylum Chordata; class Actinopteri; order Gobiiformes; family Gobiidae; genus Periophthalmodon; species Periophthalmodon schlosseri. The sequence goes on from KN469953.1 coordinate 25,825, forward strand.
TTTTTTGAGCTGAGAGATCACAATCTTCTTGAAGTTAGCATCTGTATATGCCATTATTAAGAGGAAATCTGGCAACACACTGTGATTGGTTAAAGCTCCAGCTCCAGCTCAGAACCTGACAGAGACTGACCAATAGGATGGGTGGATGGGGGAAAATGTGTTTTTAGCATATATCTGAATTACACAGAAAACAACTAAATCACAGTATGACAATATCACCAAAATAACACATCACAGGGATCACACCTCAATAAGCCCTAGTAATAGGCAAGTTTATTTGTTTACAATTTGTACACACAATAATTCAAAGTGCTTTACAGAATAAGAAAGACATTTAAAATCACAATACAAACAAATCAAAAAGGTTCAGTATAGTTGATGCCAGAACTATTGATTGTGCTCAATTATGCATGAGGGGAGCCATCTTAATTCCTGATCTGATGAGGCTTTCTAGATGGTTGGAAAGGGCCATGGGTGAAGGAAAAAGAGAGTGAAGAGTCTCTAGAGGGAGTAGATGTAACAAAGGGGACCCAGGGCTGGTCTGTGGCAAGGGGGGGTGATGGGGGTGCTGCTGGGTCTAAAGCCTGTGAATAATTCTTAAATTATCATTAGCCTCCAAGAAGGCTAATAATAATTTATTGGTTATTGCTGATGTATAGCAGAAAAAACATTCAATTCTGTTAACTGGACAAAAAGTTTTTAGAGTGATGACATTTCACTGCTCATCCAAGCTGCTTTTTCATTTCCGGGCAGATTGCTGGTGGACACTGCCTTATTTGTATCTGAAGGGAGGAGCTAACTACACTGAAACTAACACACCTGTTTGTAAACAGTTTCTGTTTGTTGGCTAGGTCTATTGAAAGACACTAAGTGTGAACTGTGCCTGAGTCATATGTCGAATAATTGTCCCCTAATGGCTGCTCTCACCCTATTGTCACTATTGTTTTCCTTGTTTTGATTTAGGCCTGAGGATGGAGTTATAAATTATTACTGATGTTTTAAAAATAATGTACCTTCCCATTTGATACACACTCTCTCAAGTTAAAATTCTAGTCTAAGTGAGACGAGGCCACCGCTGTCAAATTGTATTGTAAGTAGGGGCGTTGTGTGAAAGGCAGTTATTAAACCTTATAAAGTCATCTTGTTGTTTGACTTTGACATGAAATGAAAGTTCTAAAGCCCAATCACTATAATTGCAGTATTTGTGATCCGTAATTCCTGGTGTCATTCTTGTCTTGGCACAGGGCCTCAGCAGCTAGCAGGTGCATTGCGACACATTCCTCTCTCCGTAATGGCTTCCCCGACCTGTCCGTCTGACATTTATGCAGAACAACAGGCCCTGGTGCGTATGCGTGATAATTAAAGGCATCTACTAGCCAGCCTTTTCACATCTCCTCCAAGGATCCAAGCCCTCTGCCCACAGGGGGAGTTTTATTTTTAGCTCCCTTGCTCTTTGATTAAAATATGACTCCCACGTTGACCTTCACACCTGCTGCTACGTCGCCAAGTCCCCCAGAACAATCACTTGATAAAATATAAAGAGCCACCACTAAAAACTATAATCAATCCAGTGCGAATGGCCTCCGTGACTTGCAGAGGAGACACTTAATCTTTAGGCTAAGCTATATTGCATGCCATTACCTCATATGCTGTAAGTGTGTGTGAGGAGCATTCATTCAGTCTCTCTCTCTCTTCTTTCTTTGCCTCCTCCCCTCCCTGTGGCGTGACAGAAAATAATTGAAGTTTGGCAGACCTTGGATTGATGAGCGGGATCGACCAAAGTGATCTGAAGTAGGAGGAGGTGACGGGAATTGGCAGGTGATAAATGGGCAGAAAAAAGGTTTGAAAAAGCAGCAAAGAATAGCACCTGCACCATCTCCTTGTCCATTTTTTATTGTATTCATTACTGTAATGGATGAACACAGCCACAGAAATACACTCCCCGGGTGTCCAGATGAATTAAGGCCGAACGTCATCGATCCCCTGTGGGCTGGGGACATGTGTAATCTGAGTATGCATTTTGTTTTATTATTTATCTAGCTTTGCATATTCTCAAAACCAGCTTGGCAAATTTGCAACACCAAGATTTGTTGCCTGGTAAAACCCACAGTGAAATCCTCCGAATAAGATTTATAGTCGGGTCACCTCTCCCGCCTCCGTGTCTCAGGTCAAACTCAGATAGAGCCGTGCAATCAGGTTCATTTATTTCAGTGATGGGAAACTCACAAGCATTGGTGATCTATCATTTAGAACAAAATCAAACTTCTCTCCCCTCAGATTAATTGTGTTCAGGGCTTTTTCAGTGTTTTTTACTCATAAACTGTGTGTTTGTTTTGATATGGGTGGATCAGATTACATGTCTTTGTATAGGAAAGGTGTGTAGTCTGGCCAGGCAACCATATTTATTAGATAGGGAGCTTTCAGTGTAATTAATATTTAGATACAGTGCACCATTCTTCAAGCACTATTAGAATTGAAGTTGCACAGGCTATTTTAGTTATTGCAAAATTACTGTCTCCTTTCTCAGCTAACTAAAGCAAGTTATCTGCCCTAGTGTACACTGATTTGCATGTTACACCAGATGCCCTTCTTTACACATTCCTATTTATCCAAGCTTGGAACTGACAAAAAGTCCACTGGCAGATGACGTCGTATGACTGGATGCCAAATTGGCTGCTACTTCTTCTACTACTGCCATAGTCCACTTCTCAAAACTATCTCAGAACTACTACTTGCAACTACTACTTGCATGCAGGAACATTAAATCCTACTTTTTATTGTAATATTTGTTTCCCCACCCCCCCAAGAACCCAGAAAATGTGCAGCCTCACCACGGCTTTGGCAACACAACATAGAATGATAGTTATTTCAGGGGGGGAAATTGCAATCCCATCCCTGTTATTATCTTACACAACCACCTCCAATCCTCATCAAATCAGAACTGATGTCACACCAAATGTCCTTTTGTTTGGTCTAAAAAATGATTGAATAAGACAGGAAGCTATTCCATATTAGAGCAAAATTAAATGTTAAATTTTTTCAGTGCGGTAATCAGATAACAATAATCTCTTCTCCACTAAGGGCTTACTGTACAGTACGTAAATGTCACCCGGTTTTGCAGTGGGGATGAGAAATGATAAGGGGGGCTACTTAAAAAAAAACAAAAAAAACACGCTTTTTAAATGTAGTGGAACCTACTTGTATCCTTTATAAAGGTTAGAGGCGCATGTGGGCACAAGGGCTGTCTTTGTAATGCGACCTTATTAGCATGCATGTGGCTGTGTCATGTTGCGAGGGTGCTACTACATCCACGCCTGTCATAAAATCAATAAGCCATCCGCCGAAGGTTTTACCAATAACTCATATCAGGCTTTGTCACCAACTCGGTTCAAGGTCTGACTCCTCAAATTGTTTACAACATGAAGTATCTCAGTGTTGCTTGGGTGTAAAAAGAAAAATAAATTGCCTAATTATACAGTCAGCTGGCCTGCTTTTTAGCGCATACGCTAAAACCGGTGTTCCTTGTTTCTGCTTTTCTCCTTCCTCCTTAACACGCCCCGTTCCTGGCTGTGTCTGTGAATTGTTCATAGTTTTAAAGGATCCTTTTGAATGTTTGTTATGATACTGGAGCTCTCTTGAAGTGTGTGTGAGCAGAACCACGCACAGATACGGCAGAGGTTCAAACACACACACAAAATTCCCACTCACACTGTTTCAATATCAAGACTTTTTCTAGGTCACCATCACAGTGTGAGTGACTTGACAAGTTTTCATAAGCTTCAGAAGTTTGTGAGGGGATGTATTGGGTGCTGACAAATGACAGCTTTCAAATTCGTTTCCACCATCTCTCCCAGTCAAATGATGTGGCTTTATTAACGCACATTTCAATATTAACTTTCACCTCGTTCCAAGCCTGACAACTCATCACTGCACAAGCCTTTAGGTTACACATTCCCATCTTCTCCTGGTGCACTCATGTGAGAAAAGCAATGCATTTTCTCCACGAGAGCAAAGTTCAGGATCATTATAGAAATATCCTGAGCCTCAACATGCAATGAATGAACGCCTGCTTTCTGTTCTTCAGCTGTGCCTCGGTAACAACCCCTTTAACACAATGCCCGGCTGGGTCCAACGCCATGGCGATGATGCGTGAGTATGCATGTATGTATCCAGTTCATAGCTGTGGGGGTGCATCTCATTTGTCATGGCCAGATTGAAGAAAAACCTGAGCTTGATAGTGAACTCCAACAGCTGCAACATCTAGGAAAAAAGATTACAGGACGTTGCTGTTACACAAGTCTATTTGAGTACAACCAGGTATCCAGTGTCTACCACAAAAGCAAGACGAATGCACTCTGAAACAACCACCTTTGCCGCATGTCAGGCTTGATTTAAGTTGATTCTCTAACACCTAATTGGTAGGCAGGTGTATGTGGGATACTGTTACATTATTTAGACTGGGCTGTGTGGTGAGACAGGCGTGGTATTAGGGCTGCAAGATTAATCACAATCAAAATTGCAATTCCTCCACAATCAACAAAGTAGCCTGTCTCATTAAAACTACTAGCTCTGTTGTTTAAATCTGTTCAAAATTCTTCTGAAATGTGATTCTTGTATTAGTTTGTCAGGTCATATATCAGTCTTGGTGTCAATTCTTTGTTTAAAATGTGAACTTTGAACAGAATCCTATTATTAAAACAAAAATCTAAATTGCAATGATAGTCAGAAAAATCCCAATTAGATATTTTTTCCAAATCGTACAGCCTTAGGTGGTATCCTCTACAAGTGATGGCTGAAATTGCAAGACAAACTGTTTTCGCTCTAGTCTGGCCTCTTCACAACATGGCAAACTCATGGGAGGGCACTGTCACCTTGGATTAAAGCATCTTGTGAATAATGCCCCTCTGCACATGACCGCCTCTGAAGGGTATAGCTTTAATACGCCACATCCGTTTGTCCACAGTGTAGAACAGTTATTAGAAGTCATTCAGGCCCGGCCTCCTTATGTGTTTGTTGGAGCTTTTTATCACATTGAGCTTATTCATGTGAAAGAGAAAACCCTATTTGCACTGTCCCACTGTACATAGTGACATCCCTGACTGTATAACAATGACAAACAGCTCCTGCAGGGGTGCTATTAACCTACTTAGAATGTAAAGAAAGACTAGGTTATATAGGTAAGAGTCATTATGTTTGCTTATTAGATTACATTTTTGTGGTGAAAAATAGCTCATGGAATACATTCACACAACTTATACCAATATACTAAGCATCTGTTACATCTGTCAGACACGATCATGCTTTTTAATCAGTAGTGATGTGATTTTGGCTCATTTCTGTTACACTAGCAGGTTATAGTTATTACATGTGACATTACAATCCATTGTTTAGCCTGC
>KN469953.1:33677-48246 GCA_000787095.1 Periophthalmodon schlosseri
GGTTATTGTCTACTGCAGTTATATGACAACTGCAAATCCATGTGTGCTTTGTTGAAGTTTATAGCCTAAGTTGTTATGGATACCCGGGGTTCATTATTTCACCTATAACTCCCACTGTACTATGGCAAACTGCAGTACTAAGAATAGCTAAGAATCTTCAGATTTCTACCTCTTTTTTTTCTTTTTTCTTCTTCAAATGGCTCTCCCAGCCTCCCTGCTATTCCCCATTGTCAAGATTTAAGACCACACCACCCTCCTTCACCGCTCCTCTGCTTTCTCACTGCTTATGCTCCTGGCTGAGGTCAAATATATGATGCCCCTTTATGAAACTCTCCAGTCCTTACACATTCTTTATGCTATATCGATTTACACCGCCTAGGTTGCTATGCGCTTTAATTACTTGCACGGTAAGGGCTTTTTCTACGCTACTGTACCATCATGATACCTGTAATGCACTTGGTGAGCGTAAAATGGGGCCAGCGAAGGCGTCAAGATCTCATCTCCTGCTTGAAAAAAAATCTGGAGCAACCTGGAATGTTTTAAGACTTGATGGAATTTTCTTACAAAGTGCTGACTGACAAGGTTGGCACATTTCCTGGGAAAAAAGGTGCTCTTCCAATTAACCTTATCTTCATTTTCTGCTCTGCTTCCTCTATTGCATTATTTATTAGCAGGTTAAGTGAAAAATGCAACATTGACTTTAGTGGCCATCTTCTGTCCTCCATAGGGAATAACCAGTGAGTATAGATTCAAAAGTCAAGTGGAGCAGTCGGTTTCGTTCTCCTATATGCAAATTGTGTGCCGTGCATCAACATCTTTGGTCTTGTGAGAAATGCCATAGACACAAGCTGCCGAGATGCATTTAGTAAATCTTTCTAGCATCAGCGTGACCCCCTCCTCCCTCTTTCCTTCAAACGATTGGACATTTTTCAGCATTTTCTCATCATCTTCGGTTGTAAGAAATCCAGAGGAGATCAAAGTGTGTGGATGAAATATTAATCCTAGCATTGTATTCCCTATGGTTGGCTGCACTGTCACTTAAATGAGCCACAAATGGGCTTCTCGTTTTCTGTTTGTGTAAATATACCAAATAACATCTCAGTAAGAATGCTGGGAAATTATGTTGTCATTGGACACTGTCATCTTGTTCTTGCGATTATTGTGACAAAAAACATCAAGATTTTTTTTTTTATTATTCACAATTACTGACATTATAACCAGACAACAGAGAAAGCCTTAATTTTGTTGTGGCCATTGTTATGTGTGACTAACTTTATGTAATCTGAATGAGAAATGGGGCATAAACAACCAAATTAAAAAGCACTTTACGTTTAGCTGTACTTTTTGACTTAAAGAAGACAATTTGTGACACCTGTGGATCATTATGTTATATTTTGGACATTTAAAATTCCAATATTGATCTAAAACAACTTAATAAAAAAATAGTTCCATTGATTTCCAGGTTGGAAAATTGCGGTGCTCAGTGAGATATTACGAACCGATTCCCAACTACCCCTTCACTGTATGTCACTGTAAACATCATCAAAACAAAGTGCCATATTCTGTTGCCCCCTCCTATGGATAGCTGCAGATCACACTAGCGAGCAGGAGATATTTTTTAAATTTGTGCCAAGATGTGGGTTAAATCGCTCAAACATGCATGAATTACGCTAAATACATCTGTGAGTGAGTTGATGAGAAGGAAAAACAATTAAATTAAATTAAATAAACAATTGTAACATGATTAAAAGACCATTTTACAAAATACATTTCCTTAAAAGTATTGCAAATGACAGCGGCTGTGTTAACCGCTTGTCAAAGAGGTAATGAGGTTTGGTTAAAAGAGAACAAAAGGTGCTGCCACGTAATGTCTTCGTGAGACAACCCATAAAACCTGACTCATAATTACTTATAATCATGAACGAGAAATTTCTGCCACTTAAATTCAGAACATTTTTGACAGTTATGTTCAGGATTAAGAAATTGATGAAACTAAAAATAGCATAGACTTCAAAGCGGTTAAAATGACTCACTAGTCACGTTTTAATAGTTTAGATTTTTATTAGATTTATACTTCCACCACAAGTCATGGGTTTCAGTTACTTGTTTATAGGCGCCATTTTGTGGACTGTGACTATTCAAAAGATAAAGTAGTTGGTTTTAAATTGCTATGGCAACAGTCACTACTTTTCTTTGAAACCCATGGGTGGTTAGTGCACAAAAAGTTTTATAAATAAGCAAAGTTGTAATTATGACTAGCAGCCAAAACTTGTACAAAATAATATCTCTTTGTGAGAATGATTGTCTTTTTATCATCTAGTTGTTATTTAAATTCTCCAACTTTGCAGTCTCAACTTCTTGCATCATAGACTTACCATTTCCAATCTTTAAATTCTTAATATTACACTTATTACAATTTTAAAATAACTGCAATCAGCCTCTATTCAGATTCTGCCTGTGCAAATACAATTACCAAATGTGGTGTCATAATTATGTGCATTATTTAGAGATGTTCTTGCTTGCATAGATACAAAGGAGGTTAACAGTGGGCTAGAAACCCATCTCTGAGAAGGACAATATCGCCTAATTTCAGGTTCAAATGATAATCGTATTCAAACATGATTTAACCTTGTATCTATAAACATGAAAGCTCACTGACAGAGGAAACGATTACAAACTACAAAGTGATCCCAATTTAAGAAGCAGTATCTTTTAAATGCATTCACCACCAGAAGCTCAAGGACAACAGCAGCAGTGCATGTCTTTCTCTGCGCACGTGGGGACATTAATGAGAAGCGTAATCTCAGTTCAAATGAAATTGGTATGCACAGTGTAAAAGATAAATACAAACTATTATCAAAATCATTTTCCCAATAGCTCATTTTGTGTCACATCTCAGAAAGTTGATACTAAGACTACAGAAACATCTACATTGATATGCACTGAATGTTTTGTGCCAACAGGAATCAAATGTTGAAGTGACATTTTAGAAAGGCAGTGTCTGTTTTCATTAGTATTTTAATTTTGGTGTCCAGTTAAGTAATCGTGACCAAGATCCTAGCTCAAGATCTGGAGAAGGGTCCCTGGGCATTTCACTGCGGTCACCCACTGCCTATAGGCACTGGTTGAAGGGTGCATCAAATGCCAAGGACACATTTCCATTTGGGACAACAAGCAACATTGTATTCAAATAATTTAAAGGTGCACATTGTAACTGTTCCAGTGAGGGGTCTGCCAGCTGCTTGTCTCCATGGAGATGTTATTGCTTTTCCTGTAATGTTCCACAGTGTAACATTAAACTCCTCCATCTCCAAGGAGGATAGGCCAAGTTACACATCAGATCAGTGGAGACTGTGAGAATGCATGTTTTTCGAGGTATTTTTAAACAATAAAAACACCTGTACCTTAATAAAAGAAAGATAGATTGTTTAATGCTATACTGTGGAACATTCCAGGCTAAGCAATACCATCTCCATGGAGCATGTAGCAGACCCCAATAGAAAAATTACATGGTGCACCTTTAAAAGGTATTGCACACACCAGAAAAAATTCAAAGTATTTTTATTAACAGTGACACCTGGAATTACACAAACTTAAACATGGGGGTATATTTTACGCTTTGTTTCAACTTTCTCTGTTTGGGGGTTGTCCAAAAGCATCATCCATTCTAGCCCCTTGTGTGGTTTTACAATGGCTTTTTGCTGTGATGTGATTTATGGACTGTGTGACCCCTTTGGGGCTCTTGTCTATTTGCAGGTGTGGGCTATCGTCTGCCTGCTGCCTCTGGGCTGCTCTGCACAGCTGACATGTGAAGCTCTGCTACTGCTTGCAGGAAATCTCTCATGTAAGTATAGACCCAACATGTGTGAGCTGAACCTTTGTCATCCCAAAGACTAGCCTGTGATCACAGTTAGAGTGATTTTTTCAAATGCCACCAACTCCTGACTACGACCTTTCACTGCAAACATAGAAGTGAACTTATGAATTGATTTTTTATTCGTTTGCAAAGTCGCACAAGGCCCAAAATGTCAAACCTTCATCTCCACTTTTTGTGGTTATTGGCCAAATGGCACCACTTCATATTAACTACATCTTAAGGTCCTATATTACACAAAATTGATTCTTGTGCGCTTTAGGCCATGTTATAATGTTCCTCCTCAAAAACATACCTGGAGATATGTTTTGTTTCATTCACAAAAGCACATGAAACAAAGCACAACTCCGGGTATGTTTGTGATGAGGAAATAACGTTATAACATAAATCAAAAATAAATAAACAATTGATATATTATTAATTAAGTATTTGTTCATGCTTTATTAAGACTATTAAAAGCATAATTATTAGAAAGTTTAGAGCGAAATCATTTCCATTTCTGTAGAATGTAAAAACATGGTAATACTTGGCAGAGCATCTCGAGGCGTCATGTGCTTAGATTACAAGTAAATACATATGAATGGTGTTTATGTCATTTTCCCCTTGTGCACAGTTGAACTGGCTTTTTAAGTCGCTATTAAATATGAGTTATTTTGTGTTACACGCAGCTTGTTGAGAGTTGATTTCACACTTGAATGCCAAAAACTACTAACACGCAAGAGTTCAGAAGGTTAGCCATTTTGTTTTGAGAGGTACTTATTCATATACTGTTACCAGGCAGAGGCAAAGTAAATAGAAGCAAATCAATACAAGTTTGTGAACAGATTTTCAATAGCAATGAGGTGTGCTGCCGATCCCTTGGAAGAAATCAAAGCCGACTGGGAAAATTAACTAGTCAAATATTTGATCAAGTAGAGGCAATTGCTTTTTTTTTGTAAAAATATTTAATTTGTGTTTTCCTTTCTAGTTTTTAACACAAGAGTTAGCAGGAGGAGGTACATAGCTTCAATCCTGCAGCACGTCAAAGCTAAATATGATAACTAACGTTGACACAGTATCCTTGGGTCCATAAATACATTTTGCTTAGCTGCTCATTTGTGATTTCACTGTATTTCTCTGAGGGGGGGATGCCACTTCATATTGAGTTGATATGCAGTATTTGCATTTAATATAATAATTACTAATTAGAGTACAGATAAGAGTTAGATCACAAGATTTTGATATACTGACAAAATCTGGAGAAATTAATGAAAGTATCTGTATTTATTTTTCCAAACGTTCCAGGACAAAGCAAATGACTTAAGACCCTTCCTTTGTATGAATGAGAATTGTGTGTGATTGCTGGGGATCACAAAGGCGGATGACACAGATTGGCTGCCATATTTCTGCCATGGAAATGTGGCAGCCCTGGGGCAACTGTGACTACAGAAGAAGAAACATAATTGGATCACGACACTATTTTAAAGCTATGACTGGAACATCTTCATAATACAGTTATCTTGCAGTGACTACAATACTGGCATTACATTGACTGACACTGGGTACATTAACATGGTCAGTAAAAATCAGATAACTAAAATAGTCAGATGTTTTTACTAGAGATCAAACGATATGGGTTTTTTCATGGTCGATGCCTATTGTTTAGAATACAGAGCAACTGTATATAACTATGTCAATGTACCTCGTGTTTTCATGCACAAAAGAAAAAGAAATTATCAGTAAACACCTGGTAATGTGTAGATTTTTAGAGTAACTATTGTATTTGAAAGATAAATTACAATTCATTTTAAAATAACTTGTCTTTGCCTTTTTTTTATAATTTTCCCTTGTCAAAACCAGCACAGGTTTGAACAATCAGATTACTCACGTCATATGTTGCTGTTTGACATTTCAATCATCTGATAACTCCAGAAATCAGATAATAAACAGTTTGTTGGTGCGCATGTAAACAAAGCCACTGCCATGAAACCACACTTGTATGTAAAAATATGTAGTTTGTTCTATGCAGGATCTAGTTATAATTCCCATTGGCCTTGGGGTGGCTGAGCTCTTCCTGAATGATTAGTGCCACAGTAATAGGGTGACCCCAGGGCACGTCTGGGCACATATTTGCTGCTATGGTCGTGTTATTGCTTGGGGAAAGGTCTGTCACCAATGTTTACTGTTGCCCTTTAATGCTCTGTCGTTGTGGCTCTTAAGCTGAATCTAATGAGATTTTTGTAGCCTCTGAAAGATGTGTTATAATTGATGAAATCTCTCCTCCCACAGCGCAAACCTTGGTTGCCAACTGGAGCATTACCCTGCCCAATGTGTCGAGCACGTGGACAGGTGAGTTATACAATCCACTTTATAATTTATTATAGAGCTTTGGATCAAACGTCAACATCAGTCAAGTGCAAAACGTCCATTGAGATGCATTAGCTAAACTATTTAAAAAGTAAACAAAAAGCTGTGTCAAAACACTTATGAATGAATGCCATGTTTAGTATTTAGCATTTTAAAATGTCTATTGACAGAAATCATACGCACAATGAAAAGTACAAAACCTACCTATCAGGTTAGGGTTAGGGTGGCTACTGAGGGAAGCTCAGTTGGTAGAGTGTTTGTCTGCTGATCTGAAGGTTGACAGTTCAAATCCCACTCTCGACATGGGTAGAATGGTCAGATCCACTGATTCCAGCTTCCACAGAGCTGGAATCAGTGTCGTTAACCCACCTCTGCGTGGTATATGAATGTGTGAGTGGGTGAGTGGTTCCTTGATGTAAAGTGCATGTAAAGTGCTTTGAGTGCCTTGAAGATGTATATATAAAAATGTGACCATTTACCTAGTATGTTACTACAAAATAGTATTACCAAAGTGGAAGTACTATAAGCCAAGCTAGTGACATTTCCAAATCTACTAATGTAAATTGGCAACAACCCCTAAAAGTCTATATTGGTCTGGCATCGGTAGTACCACTAATACAACAACTGTGATTCATTGTACTACATACTGTTGCTGGTACTACTACTTCTGTAATTCTACTCCTTCCACTATTAGCATTGGTAAAAATGTCTCTTGATTGAATCGAATAGTAGAAAACCGCTCTCTGGAATTAATTTCAAAATCTACCCATCATTCTCTTAGATTAAATAGTTGGATGCAGACCACCTTAATATATGTGTGGAATGTGTCGATTTGGATCTCAGCCATTACACGCGTTAGCGAATACCCCTCGGAGGGATGTAAATTTGATGTGAACCGCGATTAGGTCGAACTTCAAAGCCAATAACAAACAATGCTAGAAATAGATTTGATGCTTTGCCACATTAGCAATTTTCACAGGGGCTGATCATTAAAACTGCATACACAACAAACACAATTCATTCAGGCCACAATTTATGACCAACAACAGTGCGGCATTATGGGTATATTTCTGGTAGCTATAAACAGTCCACAGTCATTCCAATAATGTAGACTTGACATTTCTCCATAGGCTCTGGACCTTATTGCGAGATCTACATTGATGGCATTGGCACCTGCTGGCCCAGGAGTAACGCGGGGCAAATGGTAGCACGACCCTGTCCAGAGATGCTTTATGGCGTCAGATACAACACCACAAGTAAGTCTTCTGCTTCTGCTGCTGTCAGGCTTCCATAAACAAGAGCTAGTGTTCACGTTCTACAATTTAATTATGTCATAACTTCAGGTGGAGGGCAGGGGCCTATATAACGCTGTGGGACATTCACGATTTTTGAAAGAAATATCCAAAGTTTTGTTATGTGTACTTGTTATTTCCCTGTATTTGAGCTGAATTTTTTATTTCCCCAGCACAGATATACTGAATAAACAGCTCTTGAGGTCAAAATAGGTCTGCTCTGTACTGTCTGATTGTCTAATTATAATGCAATGCAGGAAGGGCACTGTTAGCATGCTAGTTGTTGTTAGCATTACTGTCACACTGTGAAAAGTGCTGAATAATTAGGATGCTTTGAATTCATATGGGTGAGGAATAACTTTGGACCAGTAAAAATCGGGTATAGTGGCTTTAAAGTCATTTCAAATTCCTTTGTAATGGCAGCTCTTGCTGAAAAAATCATTTCACTTTTATTTATTTATACCGGCAGAGAAGATGTTGAACTTTTGCCAGTTTTTCTTTCATGTGGATAGGCCCAGTAATGATAGAGACCTCAACCATAAATCAGGTCAGCAAATCTGCGATATAACAGTTAAACAGCAAATTCAACCTGTTCTCCAGCTCAATTTTAAACTAAACAAAGAGAGAAAAAAAGATTTGATGTTCATTTCTTCCAACGCCAAGCTGCTCGGCTACCCCCCGGGGCCAATCTTGTTTACGTAATTGTTTATACAGAAAATTAGCATGAGAGCATACAAATTAACAAGGCACATAAAAGTGTAAAAATCGCTTTTTGGAAAATGTAGGACTGAGCTGGATAATAGGCCACGAACAAAAATCCTGAAATGAAAAATGAATTACTGTGGAGAATGGTGCGTAATAATATGAAGAATTGGTTAAAATTGCTAAATGAGCCACAAAAAGTCATTGCCGGAGCTGTTAAAATGATGGAAGCCTATTTTGGTTGCGGTCTGGTAAACTTTAGACACCCTTCTGTGAAGTGTCATAACTGGTTCTAATCATGATAAATCACTGTCAGATCTTATCGCCTTTAATCACATTCATGTTGAACAATGAGATAGTGTGACCCCTGTGTGGTACATACACAGATTTTAAACCCACATGTAAATATGTTTTTTATGAATTACATAGTGGTTTAAACCTGAAGCTATTTTATGGAAAATAGTAACAAACACCTGTTGTATTTATCCAATCCTAAGATTTTTATTAACTAATGCACTATTGCACTATTACTACTACTACTGCTACAACTACTACTACTACTACTACTACTACCACTATGACTACTACTTATTGTTGACAAAATACTACAATTTCAAACCTAAACTGGTTTCACTGCTTCAACACAAAATAATAGTAGTTCCATGTGGTCTTACAAAAGCCATTCTAAAATTATATTTTAAAAAAATGTCTTATTTATGTGATTTATTTTACACCCAACTACTACTGCTATGGCTAGTGTTATTGCCACTGCATATACTACTACTTTGTAAGTCTTGAGTGAATGCATTTTTCCTTCAAGATTGATTTCAGGTAAAAGTTTTTGTAATAGAGGTAATACCGGTAGTTAATTAGCGATAATAGTACTAAATACACATCCAGTCTGATTATTGTTGTTCAACCTGATACTTTTACCCTTCTGTTGTGAACCGCAAACCCAAATATGGTCTGGTAGTAATAATGATCTTCTCGGATTTCAACTAAGTGCTTATAATTTATACCGTCCATTCCCCTGATCTCCCAAGGTGCCTCTTTAAATTAGGGAGATGTTATGTTGTGATTTACGGGCAGAGATTAATTCATGCGTAAGATCTGCTATAAATATTGTGGATAGTATCTCGTCAACCTTTCATTCAACTACACTGCACATAGACAGGTACCAGCCGTGCACAAACTCAACCTCTTGGCAACATCTAAAAGGCAACGATGCGTATCTATTTAGGGCACTGCAGCACTCTGAAGGTAAACAATAGCCTAGCGCTGCATTGTAAACCCATTTATCTTACATTTATGGGGTAAAACCAGCGGTGGATAAAGTACTCAGTTTTGTTACTTAAATAAAAGTACAGATACACTGGCAACAAGTTAGTAAAGTAAAAGTATCACATGAAAAAATCTACTTAAGTAAAAGTATTAAAGTACCTGTAGTAGTATTTCCCATAGATTTTAATAAAGTGTTGTTCATTTGTTAAAGGTGCACTATGTAACTTTTCCGGTGTGGGTCTGTCACCATGGAAATGTAATTGCTTTACCTGGAATGTTCCACAGTATGTTTTTAAACTTATCTAACATTAATTTATTCACTTACTTTTAGGTATTTTTATTGCTCATAGTCCTTGAAAGACATGTGTTTTTACTGTTAGTAGGGTCACCTCTCCACAGATCCGACCTGTAACTTGGCTAGGAGGCATCACCTGCTTGTCACCATGGATTTAAATAAGCTTGATGCCGTCCAGTGGAACATTCCAGGCAAAGCAATTACATCTCCATGGTGACAGACACCCACCAGAAAAGTTACGTAGTGATATTGAAATTATACAGATTTTGGTCAGCAATACAAAATGCAATACAAATCAATTTCTTATTTTTTCTTATGAATTTTGTGTGTTTATTTTTGTTTGCTCAAAGCTGAAGCTTGAACTCAAAAACTTTAATCAGGATGTTACCATGAACATGGTAAAAATAACCCCTCAAATCATATGAAAAGTACTTTTTTACTTTTCAGTCCTGTACAAAAATGTAGTGGAGTAGAAAGTACAGATACCTGCTCTCAAATGTAGTGAAGTAAAAGTAAAAAGTACCCAATATAAAATGTACTTATAATGTAGATAAAATACAGATACCTGAAAATTGTACTTAACTACTTTTACTTTGTTACCTTCCACCACTGGATAAAAGTAACGAGACACATGTATGTTCTAGGTAAATTAAGGTTTTAAGTCTCTTTAACGGTCTGTGTTGTGAGGGGATAAAGGAAGAGAGACAGGCAGTGAACCTAACCATAATTCTGCTTGATCCCCCCAGTAATATGACACTGCAAGCCTCATTTCACCTTGAGGATTAGCAACTATCTCTATTGAAGCATATAGCCTAAAAGCAGGGTAAAAGCACTTTTCATTTGACGGTGAAGGTCAGCAGTCACCGCCAAAGGGTCTGTTTGGTATTAAATAAGACATATTGTGCTTTTGTCTGCTAAATAGTTATAATCTATGACACCCCTGGATCTTTATGTTATATTTTGGACATTTTAAATTGCAATATTCATCTAAAGCGGCTTAAAGAAGACCTATTGTGCTTGTGTCTGCTATATAGTTATAATCTATGACACCCGTGGATCATTATGCGGCTTAAAGAGACCTATTGTGCTTGTGTCTGCTATATAGTTATAATCTATGACACCCGTGGATCATTATGTTATAATTTGCATATTTTAAATTGCAATATTCATCTAAAACGACTTAATAAAAGAAAAAAGCCAGCTGATTTCCATGTTAGAAAACTGTGGGGCCCAGTTGGAGCTGACGCCGCTGTAAACATCATCACAACAGAGAGCCGTGTAGCTGTCAGCCCCTCCTAGGGGTAGCTGCAGATCACACTAGAGAGTAGCAGATTTTTTTTTCATTTGTACCAAAATGACTAGGCAAAGCTCCCGAATCCTATGTGTATCATTGACTAAGATAATAAAATTGAAGAATAGAGTAAGTAGAGAGCAGTGGGCATGTGCCAGTGGTGGTGAAAACGGGGATAGATCGGCAATGTGGCATCTTGAAAATAAGCTATTAAAGATTGCTCAAACATGCACGGATCACTCCAAATACAACTTCGAGAGGGTAAATGAGAAGAGGAAACAACTATAACATGGTTAAAAGCTCTGAAAAGTCTATTTTGCGTAATAGGTCTGCTTTAATAAGAAACAAGTCATCACAACACCCCTACTTTGGATAGCTGTAGATAATGCTAGCGAGCAGCAGATTTCTTTTCCATCTTTGCATTTTTTTCCCCATTTTTTTTCACGTGTATCACCATTGGAATGTGAAGTAAGTACAGAGCAGTGGGCATGTTCCGGTGGCGGTGAGAACGGGGGTAGATTGGAGCAGTGAGGTCTGAAATTCAGAAGAATAAAGATTACTCAAGCATGCATGAATCACTCTAAGTGCAACGCGTGGGTAAATGAGAAGGGAAAACAATTATAAAAAGCTCTAAAAAGTTAATTTTGCATCATAGATTTTCTTTAAAAGTCTTATATTACACAAAACTGACTCCTGTGAGCTTTAAGCCATGTTATAATGTTGTTACCTCCTCAAAAACATGCCTGGAGTAAGGTTTTGTTTCATTCACACATGTTTGAGCAATCCTTTATTATTAGTCTGTTTACATCCAGAAGGCTTAAAATGCTCTGCTCCACCTTGTGATGTCATATAGTGGTAGTTTTCAAGTTAACAGCTACATTTTACCTTTTGTTGTTTGTTGTGTTAAATATGTGTGAGTGAAAAAAAAACAACTCCAGGTATGTTTTTGATGAGGAAACAGCATTAGGACATAGATCAGAAAATAGCGTAACAAGTGCATATGACAGGTGTAGCTAAATGAGTAGCCTAACTTGTCATATGCCCTTTAATTAATAATAATAATAAGTCACTGGAAACTTGTTGTGACCACAAATCAGAAACATAATAGTATATGTTAATAAATTTGTAATACTAATAATAGTAAGTGTTAATGAATTGGAGTGGATGACAGTGATTCATTGTAAGAAACCAAATCACGACTTTCTCATCAAGGATATGCCTTTGTCTCTTAGAGGAAAAGTACGTTATGTTCAGGTAGCGTAGGAACAAACATACCTCAAGGATTTTAGAAAGGCGTCATTCGAGCACTCCGAACATTATAAACCTGCCTTCATTATGTTTGATGAACTGAAGTCATTACTCACATTTTTACATCCCATTCAACTTGATTTCTTTTTCAAACGAGTTAAATTATTTCTGTCTACTTCCATACTTATATTGTCTTCTTTACTTCAAAATGTCCTTGTGTCCCTGTAAGTTAAGTGCGAATTTGCTGTGTGTTGTAATTGTCTCTCAAATACTTATTGAGATGAAATATGTTGCCATTTTAATAGTTATAATCATGACAGAAGAATGTGGCCTCTCTGGATGAGTGGGCTGTAGCTATGAATTACTCTTCTAATTGCTAACTGATTAGCTGTCAGCGCTAAGAGGGTGGGAAGGACCAGTCAATTTATGTACTTCTGAGTAAGTACACTAAATAGTCACGGAAGTCTGACTGGTTTTAAACATGGTACGGTACACACTAACTGTAAAAATACTACAACGGATTAGTTTAATCAATACTATAGATACCTAGATACTAATCGATACTTTTGGAAATTTGACTCGAAAGTAGGTTTAGTATTTAGTATAGTATTGATAGTGAAAATAAACTCACATAACAGACCTTTCTTAGACCTTTCCTAATAGTTTTAAAAAGGCCTTGATCTAATACAAAACCCCATATTACGTATTATTAAAGAAACTGCTATCTGCATCTTCTTTCAAGCCTTTTCCCTAGTATTGAATTTTTTAAATGGAGTTTGACATTTTAGTTTTGTAACACTATGAAAGATACGATGGCGTAACAAAATATTTTACTAATTGCTTCTTCTTGTCACCACCGAAACTTGTACAGCTCTCATAAAGGTGAATAATGGCACAAAACGCCCCAAATGAATCATCTTGTGCTTGGCCTTTCCTAAAACATATCTTCATAAAATTTTAGATTCCTTATGTAGGCAGTGCTGCATAGAGCCTTGCCTGTGTCGGCCTTGAGTTCGAGTCCCATTTCTGACAGTTTGACGAATGGCTTCCTTCTCTCCACTAGTGTATGCAATTATGTTTATGTAATTATGTCTATTTATTTAATTAATAGTCATTGATTAAACCTAGACTGTAAATAAAAGGAGTCACAAAAGGCCAAACCTGAGAATTAAACTTGGGCTGCTATTTTGAGGACATAATCCACGCTGCATGTCTGCTACTAGGTGATACACAAATGGGAAGAATTCAGCCATTCATTTACTGTTTGTTTGTTTGTGTGTACACTGTTTCATGTGAATACAATGTAGAAACTTTATTGGCAACTCATAGAGAAATAGAAAGAGAAACACACTATTGAGACCACAGTCACTTTTGAATAGTCTCCTGGAATGTTGGGTAGAACCGATAAGAGACAACAAATATGGAAAAAACACATTTACAAATGCTACATGAACGCACAATGCTAGCAATATAATATATATTTTTTTATTTTTATTGAACTTTCGTTATTCTTTACACCAGACATTCACATCTGTAACAACAAGTGCGAAAATATAAAAAAAATATAGGGATAATAATAGAAATGTGATAGCTGTGTTACTGTGCAATTTCATGTTTTATTTGCCAACACAAATTAGACCCAGGTCATCCACAAGAGAATACAGCACATGCTCACTAGCTTTACAATTTCTGACTATAATTAACAGAATATATAAATAATATAAACAGAAAATATATTGAGCGAGTAGGCAATGTATCTCTCCTAAGGGACAACACTAAGTAGTCTATCGAGTTGTGTGGGATGAAAACCACTAACCTTGTGGTCAGAGGGCAAACCAGCTTAGTGGTTTTCCTGTACTGTGTTAAAAAAAACTTTAATCACATAAACTCTATTACATAAGGGTAAATGTCTAAATTGTGTTTGCCTTATTGCTTTTGAAAAAACCTTGATAAATGGTTTTGATTGCTTACGAAGTTAATCTAATGAAAGTTTAGTCTCAAGAATGCGATCTGATTTGGAAGAACACTGAATCTTTTTTCTTTCCCATTGGTTTGTTTTGACTCGTAATATCAACTTCCAGCAAATTCAGTGTTGCCTTTGGCCATTGTTGCTTCTTTGATAATGTTTTTGTTCAAAGAAGTAGTACATAATGGAATTTGTATTTTGTCTGTAATGATGGCTAATATGTTTGCTCTTCCATTCTTCATCTGTGACCTTTGGCATTTTGTCGTCTTCCTGC
>JACM01032018.1:0-16928 GCA_000787095.1 Periophthalmodon schlosseri
ATTCTGTAAAGCACTTTGGATTACTTTTTGTACCAATTGTGCTATTATACAAATCAACTTGCATTGCCTTGCCATTATATCAAAATCTAGCAGCTATTGTTTTTAGCTTTGTTTACATTGCTTCACCTCTCAGTGCATCAGCAGAGGCCGCCATCTACTGTCAACTATGGTTCATTTATTTAGATGGAAGAACTGAAAGTAATTTGCAAAACCTATATATTGCATAGGATGATCAGTATGTTTTCCTTTGACATTTTCAGAATTCAGTTACTCAATAGCAAAGTTTGAAAACTCAATAGCAAAGTTCGAAAACCAAAATAAGCTCACTAGTACTCAGTAATTTAAATTTAAGAGCCCATAGTGTCTCTGCATGTGCCACTGAAACATTTTGTCATTTCAGCATCTACATTTTCATTTGATCATTTCTCAAAGATTACTTTTAAGTCTACAGTACAGGACAGTTTTATCTAAATCTCAGCACAACTGTCACCACTTCCTGAGGTCTGTTTACCCAGTGAAAGGTAAACAAAGCAGAAAGAGCGTGGCTCTAATGGAGAGAGATTTGGTTTTGATGTAACACAGGAGATCTGAGCTGTGCCTTCGTTGAGTTAATTACCGACTCAAGCAGACGTCTCATTATCCTGACACTAACAAGGCCGGGTTAGCCTTATCTGATGCCTCAAAGAAATGAGCTCACATCCAAATTGCACTCCAGTATGTGTTGCATGTTCAGCGGTTTGATGTTCACAAATGGAAATAACCAGGGTGGAAGAAGTACTCAATTCTGGTACTTAAGTGAAAGTGTAGATACCAGAGCAAAAAAAAATACTCAAGTAAGAGTAAAAATATCACATGGGAAAATTTACTTGGGTAAAATTATTAAAGTACCAGTTTAAAAATGTACTTCAAGAGTGAAAAGTGAAAGTATTTCGTGCAGATTTTGAGGTCTAATAAAGCTTCAAACGTAGTGATTTTGATAAAGATTTGTGCTGAATTCTGTTCAACAGAAACAACTGAATCGATCATTTTCTAGCTGCTTTTATTTTTTGTATTTTTGTTTGATCAAATTATGAACGTGTTCATATTAATCCTCTCAGCCTTTTCATCAGGTCTCAAACAATAATGACACATGCTTTTACTTTTCTGTCCAGTTCAAAAATGTAGAGGAGTAGAAAGTACAGATACTGCTCTCAGGTGTAGTGAAGTAAAAATAAAAAGTATCAACTTAAAAATGTACTTAAGTACAGATACCTAAAATTTATACTATGACACTTTTACACATGTGTTGGTACTTTTTTTAAGCCGACTTTAACAAAAAATCAAGATGAAAACTAACCTTCTTGGCTAAAAATAAATACATAAATAAGGGTCTTGCCTGAGATGTTTCACAGTATGGCATTAACCACATCAATGGACATGAAGACCAGGAGGACCAGCAGGAGATGCCGTCAGGCTAAGTACAGGTAAGATCTGTGGAGAGGTGACCCCACTGACTTTAAGAAGGCATGATTCCAAGGTATTTTAAAGTGAAGCTGCTTTTATTTTTTGTATTTTTGTTTGATCAAATTATGAACGTGTTCATATTAATCCTCTCAGCCTTTTCATCAGGTCTCAAACAATAATGACACATGCTTTTACTTTTCTGTCCAGTTCAAAAATGTAGAGGAGTAGAAAGTACAGATACTGCTCTCAGGTGTAGTGAAGTAAAAATAAAAAGTATCAACTTAAAAATGTACTTAAGTACAGATACCTAAAATTTATACTATGACACTTTTACACATGTGTTGGTACTTTTTTTAAGCCGACTTTAACAAAAAATCAAGATGAAAACTAACCTTCTTGGCTAAAAATAAATACATAAATAAGGGTCTTGCCTGAGATGTTTCACAGTATGGCATTAACCACATCAATGGACATGAAGACCAGGAGGACCAGCAGGAGATGCCGTCAGGCTAAGTACAGGTAAGATCTGTGGAGAGGTGACCCCACTGACTTTAAGAAGGCATGATTCCAAGGTATTTTAAAGTGATACATGCAAGACAGATACAGATTGATGCCATACTGTGGAGCATTTAATACAGCCATATTTGTTCCAGTGTTTTATTATGAACGGTTCATATTAATCCTCTCAGCCTTTTCATCAGGTCTCAAACAATAATGACACATGCTTTTACTTTTCTGTCCAGTTCAAAAATGTAGAGGAGTAGAAAGTACAGATACTGCTCTCAGGTGTAGTGAAGTAAAAATAAAAAGTATCAACTTAAAAATGTACTTAAGTACAGATACCTAAAATTTATACTATGACACTTTTACACATGTGTTGGTACTTTTTTTAAGCCGACTTTAACAAAAAATCAAGATGGGAGGCAATAGTGTTTCCATGAGTCAAGTAGGTGACGTATCCTTCACCAGAAAAGTTACATAGTGCACCTTTAATGTAGGATATTCTAGGTTTAGTCTCACCATTTATTTTCATATATTCAGCCATTGCCACTAAATTGCAAGGGTCTTGCCTGAGATGTTTCACAGTATGGCATTAACCACATCAATGGACATGAAGACCAGGAGGACCAGCAGGAGATGCCGTCAGGCTAAGTACAGGTAAGATCTGTGGAGAGGTGACCCCACTGACTTTAAGAAGGCATGATTCCAAGGTATTTTAAAGTGATACATGCAAGACAGATACAGATTGATGCCATACTGTGGAGCATTTAATACAGCCATATTTGTTCCAGTGTTTTCATGTAAACATTTGATATGAGGTTTTTTTTTGTTATTTGGAAGGTGAAAGAGCTGGGTAATGAGCATGATAGTCATTTAGAGTTTGCCTATAAACAAACCAAACCAAGAATGTTCCACAGTATGGCATAACATGTGTTTATCTCCATGGAGACAGGCAGGTGACTCCACCAAACTATTTATTTATTTTATAGATAGATACTATAGAATATTTCACACAGAGGCAATAGTGTTTCCATGAGTCAAGTAGGTGACGTATCCTTCACCAGAAAAGTTACATAGTGCACCTTTAATGTAGGATATTCTAGGTTTAGTCTCACCATTTATTTTCATATATTCAGCCATTGCCACTAAATTGCGCTGTACCTGATTTTCACTATTTAAAACAACATGAAAAACAGAACTAGTTCTTTTTAAACAGTTTGCAGTGATCCAAAGTTATTCCTCGCTTACCTTCTGCATTTTGAACATCCTAATTATTCACCAGAATGAGTTTATAAGCAATTTTCACAACTTTCAGAGACCAGCATGGAGTTTTGAGGTGACAGTAAAGCTAACAACAACTATAATGCTAATGCGCACCTGATTAATGGACAATAAAACACTTTATAATAAGGTGCAGACGGTACGCAGCAGACATATTTTGACCCCCAGAGCTGCTTATACAATATATCTGTACTGGGGCAAAACACATTTAGCTCAAATACATGGGGAAAAAAATGGAGTACAGAAAGTATTTTGTGTTTTTCTGTAACTCTAATGCACACACAATAACTTTCACTACAGCTAAAACCACTCCTCAGTACTTTTATAAATGACGCACATAGCTCACCTCGCTCCCAGGGCTGCCTCCGCTGCAGTTCTTCGGTGCTATACTGGTCGTGTCCCTCCGGAGGCTGTGCTGGTGCAGCTCTCACACACAGTCTAAATGAGCGCATGATAGTAGCAGTGGGAGGTACGTGATTAAAGAGCCTTAAGCTCACTGAAAAATATCTTAGAATATGGTCCAGAGGGACGTGGAGGTCCGCCCACAATTCAGTCTACGCAAATCGGACTTCAAACAGCTTAGATGAAGCCAGGGCTGAGTAAACACACCTCGAGTCTATGAGGTAAAGCGCTCAAATGGAAAGTATATCGTTATCAGATGTCGTTGGTGCTTGGTACTCAACAATAGTGGAGTGACACTGTTTTGGATTTTCATCTGTAGAGTGCTCCCTTCATTTTAAATGGTTTGCAGTGGTCCAAAGTTGTTCCCCACTTACCTTATGCATTCTGAGCATAAATATTAATTATTTATTCACCGCAATGAGTTTATAAGCGATTTTCACAACTCTCATAGACCAGTGCAGAGTTTTGACGTGATGGTAAAGCTAACAACAAATAGAATGCTAATGTACACTTCCTGATTATTGGTCAGTAAAACATTTTTGAATTTGATGCATTTCTGTTTGACAGCTTGTTCTCTCGTCCTTTTCTTTCTCTTTCTTTTTTTTTGTTATACACTTTTTTTGTGTGATCCGAAATAGTCAATATTTCAACTGAAAAATGTGGGGAAGAGAAGCACTTTTTCACCTTATGAAGATGTGATAGGTTACTATCACATCTTGATAAGAAAAGACAAACCTTTATTTGCCCCATTACAGTGTTGCAACACAAAGTTCAAGAAAAGCAGGAGAATAGGAAACATTCAAGCAGAATCAAGATAAGTAAAAGACTTAAAAGACACAACGCTGTGCCAGTAGAGTAAAGCTTATTGTTCATCTAAAATTATTTTATGTATTTATTTATTTTTTTATTAAAGAACACATATTATTGTTATATATTATATATTTGTGTGGCTTGTGTGGTGTATTTTAAACATGCCTTGGGATGAGGATCTCACATTTTCTAAATTAAAATCATATCTGCATAATGGAAAACATACTTTCTAAACTTCACCTTCATTTCCAGTGAGGCATTTAGATGCTGGAGATCCTTTTGCTGTCAGCAACATGAATGAACAATTAGAAACAGTTTAAGTCCTTATTTCACGTGAATGCTATGTTAATAGAGCCATCCATTCGCTGTGAACACAGTTTGACTGCGGAATGAGTCCAGTGATGGTTTATAGGCTAAAAAGATGCACAGAAGAAGTCAGGAATTTTAGTTGCACAACTAAACGGGCAAACTCGAACATTTTTGAGGAGCAGAGAAAACAACTTTGGAACAATGGATTAAAGGTTCTATATTACACAAAACTGACTCTTGTGAGCTTTAAGCCATGTTATAATGTTGTTACCTCATCAAAAAACATACTTGGAGATGTGTTTTGTTTCATTCACACATGTTTCAGTAATCCTGGTTTATTAGTCTGTCTCTATCTCAAAATGCTCTGTTCCACCTTGTGATGTCATGAAGCAGTAGTATCCAAGTTAACAGCTCCTTTTACCTTTAGGTCAATAGAGATTGGCAATTCCAGAGCTGAAATCATCCAAATGATTCTAGTGAAGGTGTATGGGGTTTAAAAACACAGTGGCGCACTCCCTGTATTACCACATGATATCACAAGGTGGAACGGAGCATTTTGAGCTTTGGAGATGTAGACAGACTAATAAACCAGGATTACTGAAACATGTGTGAATGAAACAAAACAGTGTGTTTTCCATTTGACAGAAGAACTCAGCCTAAATATGCAGGATTTGAGTGTTAAATGCCTGAATGAAACAAAACACAACTCCAGGTCTTTTTGTGATGATGAAACAACATTATAACATGGATCAGAAAATAGCCTAATATGGGCCCTTTAATGAAACAAATGTGAATGAAACAAATAGCCTAAATGGGCCCTTTAATGAAACAAATGTGAATGAAACAAAACACAACTCCAAGTATGTTTTTGATGAGGGGACAAAGATATAACATAATATGTGGCCACTCAAGGTCAAACCCTGGACATTCACATATAACTTGGTAGACACAGTTTCTATGTCAGTATCTCTGGACTAGATCAGTTTGCAGAACTCCTCAAAACACGCTCACTAACTCAAAGGCCTCCAGTAAAGATGACACATATTTATTCCACAAAGCATTTCATTAACATTAAGTCTTCTACATAGATGTCCTTAAGCTACCATTAGAGCTTTTAATACAACAAGCCCACAACAACATAATGGCCCCTCAAGATTAATGTATGCAGCAGAGGAGAGCAGATCTTTTGGCCCATCCGCGGCTTAGGTTGGACTGAGATATGATTTATATGGCCATTTTTCATTGCCTTCAATAAATCAGGACATCTAATTTGCTCGGGAGTGAAATAGGGGGTGCCATTTGTGTAGCAGAGTGTCGTGGATACAGAGGACATAAAGCCACCGAGGTGACATAGCTTACATCGGAGTGACAGCTAACCCGGACATAGCCTTGGAGCTCATGTCGGGGGGTAGTGATGTCAGCGGGGGGCGTTCTTTATGGAGGTGAAAAGCAGAGAAGACAAGCAGAGCAGAAAATAAAGGGATAAATGGATGGCTACCTGATGCTATTGCTGCTCTGTGATATTGACATATTTATATTGTTTTAAGTTTTATGTTTACTATTATTTACGTATTTGTGTTTTTAACCTTAACTCATATTTATTTTTCAATTTAAACAGATCATTAAGTTTAAATAAATTAAATTAAACTTTGTATGGGGCATAGATTGTATAAAGAAGTGGACTAAGGGAGTATGACATCACCCATAGCGTCCGGCTCCAGTCAAATGAAGCTCATCGAGGCTAGCAGTTATAGGGGCCAATTTGAAGCCCAGTTTCATAATTGGAATCCCAACCGCCTGTATCATAGCAACCAAAGAGCCAATCTGGAGCGAGGCTGTTGAAGGTAATGTTCTTTCCCGCCCACACCGCTGGTTTAGAAGCAGGCGCTTAGCAACGCTGTCAATCAAACCTGGTGCTAACGCTAGCGGGAGCAACCTCGGGGAAAGAAGGCGCCTGATTTGTCTGTTATTAATGCTCATATTTTGATTTACGGACACAATGATGAAATAAACACACCAGGATGATGTAGAGTGGGTTAAGTAGATGGAGCCAGGTAGACAATGGAGCCGGAAGCGCACCTGAGCACTTCCTATTTGGAACATAGCAGCTTGCAGGTCAGCTATGTCTATTTATATATGCAGTCTATGGTATGGTGTGGGTGTTTCAGCAAGTGGGTTAGTAAAATAAACAAATTAGGGGGAAAAGATAATACATTGGTCTTATATAATGCAGTATTGAAGTATTTATCTTGTGGATGGCAGAAATTCTCTGTACAAGGGTGATATGCCAACAAAATGTTTATGGATTCACAGTTCATGTAAACTGGTATGTTTCTATTGACTTGAAGAAGTAACCAAAGACACCTACTTCTTCTAAAATATCTCATTTCATTGAAGTTATTTACATCCACCTGTACTCACTCAGGGCATTACTGAGGCTGAACAATGGGGTTTGTGGTTGGGAAACATGTCATTATTTGAGCATAGATTTGCATTCAAGGAAAAAATAGTATATATAGTATATGTCGATTTTACCAAAATCATCGTCTGGACAGAAGTCTGTGGCAGTTTTTAACAGGAGCCAAAATAAAGCAAGTTCATTACAACACTTTTAGCATCCTTGCACTGGCTTCCTGTCCATTTTAGATGGAGATGTGCGGATTCTTACCCATGACACTAGAATTCACTAACAATTGAAACAGAGTGATTTCCAAGGTTCAGAGAAGACGACCTTGTAAAACGATGAATGAAACATGAATAAGGCAAAATACAACGTCAGGTATGTTTTTATCAGAGGACAGCAATATAAAATGCTTAGAAGCTCAAAAAATCTATTTAGCGTAATGTGTGTTCTTTAAAACTGTTGCCAAGCCTAAGCTCTGGAACGCTCTGCCCAATATGTCCTAATATATCTCCTGCTTTCTCCTGCCTCTGTGAATACTAAAACTGTTCAAATTCAAATGACTTCCTTCCTCTGTACTTTGTGAAATCAGTGGCATTTTTGGAGACACTGCGGTGCTCATAAATCAGCTTCAGGATTAGCGACAAAAACATTCATCTTCTCTTTTTATAACGTGAAATTCAAAAAGTCAGAGCCGTAGTGCCGACCAGGCTTGTAAATACATTGCCATGAAGTGAAAAGGTTTCATAGACATAATATAACACCAATCCTGCCATTTACAGTCCACACTGCGCAAACAAGATTGAATTAAACTACTTTTATGGGCAAAAACGAATATTCAAAGAGCATTTTCACAGGGTGTAAGGTACATGCTAATATTTGTGGATGTAGTTACATGTTTTTTTCAATAATCAGGTTATGAGGACTACAATACATCATGCATGACAGGTAGCAATTTGTTATTCAACAAATTTTGTGTGATTTAACCATGGACTGTATAAAGAAGTGGACTAAGTGAGTGTCATCAAGGCTAGCAGTTATAGCTGTAAACATCATGTATAGACATCACAACATTCTACAAGTCAATCATTTTTAATACAGATGGGGGCAACTAACATGAATAGTGTTAAAATGCAGATTCTTGTTGTAATACAGTGGCTTCAAGGGCCTAGTCACTAGAAATCACCAGGTTAAATATTTGTGAATTTATCTATTGAATATTTTATGGTAAAGTACAATGTTATCAAGAGGGAAAACTGGCTCTTGCAAGGCTGTTGAAGATAACACTCCTTCCCGCCTTCACCGCTGGTTTAGCAGGGAGCGGGCGCTTAGCAACGCTGTCAATCAAACCTGTTGCTCACACTTTCGGAGTGACCTGGGGAAAAAAGGCACCTGATTTATCTGTTATTAATGTTCAGAATCTTTATTTATGGACAAAAGAGTGAAATAAAAACTAAAGTATCATGTAGAGAGGTTAATACGAACATTTTATGACCAAAATGACGAGTCTGACAGCAGCAGTTACAGAGAGAGGGGCCACAGTTTTTCAGTGTAAAGTGAATTGGAGCCAGAGTCGATGGAGCCAGAAGCGCACCCATGCTCACTTCTTATCTGAAACACAGCGGCTAGCAGGTTAGCTATGTCCATTTATCTACAATCTATAGATTTAACTGATAGGGACAGAGAAAAAAAAGATAATATTTTTTAAGATGAATACAGAATTAATATTTGTGTAGATAGTGTTTTCTCTTTTTTTCAATTATTTTAGTGGCGTATTAAAAAATGTATTTCGCCATGCCATTTATAATTGAGATTCGACAGCTCAAATCCCCTCAGTAAATTGCAAATAAATGCTGATAAAAATGGAGTTATATTCAAGTTAAATAAGCACTAGATAGAAACAGAAAGGTGGCATTTCCATCTAATTATACAATGTAGGAGACCTTTTCAGCCAAGGTGTTAGACATGGTCACATGTTTTTAATTTGAGAACTTTGGCTTGTATAAAGTAAAGTAGAAATGTTCAATAGGTCATTTTAAACAAAGGAAATAAAATACTGAGATATTGAGAGATCTAAGCACTAAATCTACTTTTCTTCTACTAAACTGTGTATATGGTTTTGAACAACATTATCAATAACATTATGATTCCTAGTCATATTTTGGCAGTGTTGGTGCAAACTAGTTCAATATGCAGCCTTCTGGAGAAAAACACCTACATCTAAGTGTGTACTACCTCCAGTGGGCTCTGCAATTTCCAGTAGATGGTGACATTACACAGGACTGTCCTGATTACAGCCAGGTGATTCTGATTACAAACACCTGGCTGCAGGAGCGGAGTTTGAAGTGTAGATACCTGTTACACCAATCACACTGTTCCTTATACCTCCAGACCCCGCCCTTCCTCCCCCTCACTCTCCCCTTTCGTCCTCCAGGCACTGCCCAGTTTAGTAGCTTTATTTGGAATGTCGTTGTGGGCAGAGTTTAGGTGTTTAGTTTAGGCTTTAATAATCTACAACTGTGCAATTAAGTTGGTTGAGCGATTTTTAACAACTTTCAGAGACCAGAGAAGAGTTTGCCGTCACAGCAACGTTAACAACTACTTGCATGCTAACCGTGTACTTCCTGATTATTGGACAATAAAACACTTTATAATTAGATGCAGCCAGCACACAGCAGACTTGTTTTGACCTCAAGAGCTGTTTATACAATATATCTCTAATGGGTCAAGACACATTTTGCTGAAATACATGGAAAAACCCAATACAGGCCCTTTAAATCTTGAATAAGTTCTGCTTTAATACCCAACCTTATGATGCATTGACTGATTACACTCTTCCCATGCATCATAACTCTGGTGTATCTTTTGTTTATGTTCTAAATAAAACTCAACAGTGCAAGAACAGTGCTGCACACGCATACTTTTATATGTTTTTTCTTTTTTTTTTTTTTTCTCCAAACCCTGCGTTTTTTAAAGCCACTGTATCCCCCACAGTCTCTGGAGCAGGTGGGTAACAGACCTGCAGTAATGCCCACATCTGGAGTCTGCGTGTCGGGTAAACTGCCAGAGCTGTGGGCAGATGGACGCGCTGAGCTGGAGAAAGTGCTGATAGGAGAACTACAGCACTGTGAATGTACAATATAAAACAATATAAAACAATACAACTCAATGCTACAACATTACCCACAAGATCAATGTAAGCAATGCTACGGGAGGTGGATTGGAATTAAAGGTGCTCTACGTAACTTTAATGTTGGAGGGTTCACCGCCTGCTTTACTCCATGGAGATGCTTTTCCTAGAATGTTTCACAGTATGGCATTAAACTTATCTATCTCCACAGGTCAGATCTGTGGAGAGGTGAGACCTCTCATAGAAAGAATGCATTTTTTTTTTTTTTTTTAAGGTTGGTTAGAGCAATTAACAAATGCAATAAGTATAATGTACATACACAGGAAAATTCCAGGCAAAGCAATAACATCTCCATGGAGACAAACAGGTACCTGACCCTCACCAGAAAAGTGACATGGTGCAGCTTTAAAGGGCTTTTCTTTATTTTATTTTTTTCCTTTTTTATTATTTGCACTGAAAAACTTACAAAAACATATGTGAGTGGGTTGCATCTGCATAAAACTGACTCTCATTTGGCCTGAAGAATGGCCTCTTCTGACTTGTTTCCATGGAAATGTTGTTCATTTGGCAATAATCTATTAATCAGTATGGCATAAAACATATCTTCATGTTCCGAAGTATGGTTTTAACTTTCTGTTTCTATTGAATCATACCAGTGACATGCCACCTCCAGAAAGCAAAATACTGAACCTTTAAATCGAGTGCTCAAAATGTAAACATTCTGATTAACCTCTGCAGTATTCTCATGTTACATAAAAGAGAAAATATAATCAAATCAATTATGAAATCCATGCTAGTTGTTGTGAGCTTCACCATGACAGCAAAATTCCACTCCGGTCTCTGAGAGTTGTGAAAAGCGCTAATGAACTCATCATGGTAAATAATTAGGATGTTCTGAATGCATAAGGTAAGTGAGGAATAACTTTGGACCACTGCAAACAGTTTAAAATGAGCTAGCTGTTTTTCATGTTTTAAGTAAAAATCAGGTACAGCACCTTTAAAAGAGAAATCAACTGTCAAACCAATCGTCAAATCAGCTTAGTATTATTCAATTTAAACATCAAATTGACCTATATCAAATTCACAGTTGGAATAAAATAAATATAAACATGTTTGATACTTTCCTCTATATCTCTTAGCCATCATCTGCTACTGGCTTCAAAGAAAAAAGAAAGAAAAAAAAAAAAAGCTATTGGCATCATTATCTCACAATCTCTGATCATTATTCACTTTCCGAAAACACCAATCCTGAGGCACATCACAGCGGCAGCCTTGTCTTTTAATGCTCTAGTCACTTATGAACAAATACATTAGCAGACGAGTCCCATTTATTTGTGATGTGCTGTCAGACGGCAGCCCTCTTTAGTGAATATTTGCACACATTTTTCTAGTATTACAGCTCTGTTTTGGTTTTTTTTATAGGTTTTTGATGGCAAAGCGGCCGCAATGTCATTATGCTAGCAGTGGTTGGTCTGGGAGGTTGGCCCCGTAGCTGCACTGCCCACACTGTCACAGCGGGAGGGCATCTGAGTGTTTCTCTGGTGATTTAAAGTGGAGCCCTTGACGCTAATGAACTCAGAGATGAGAGGTGGGTAGAGTAGCAGTTATTGTATTCAAGTAAGAGTACAGACACTGTATTTTTATTATTATATTTCCAGTGCAAAATGCAGCTAACATGAGCCAAACCCAATGCTTTACATAAAGAGATGCAGAGAAGTGAAATAAATGCAGAAAAAGCTGATGATAAACCAGAAATAGTTTAGTGTTTATACTAGCTTTAGCCTTGTCCCACACCGCCACAAACTTGCAGTTACTTAATTTTTTTTGTAAATCGCTGAGATCGGCCTTATGATTACAAGTATAATATGACAGATACAATTTAGATCTTATCTATTAAGAAAACATGAGTTATGTTTGGGTGAGATCAGTGTCTCACGGAGCAGAGCCTGGACCCAGAGCCGTGTCCGGAGCATAGAGACACTACTGGGCTCGAGGGAGCCGTACCAAACAGACCCGCTCCAATCTGGCCCCTAGCGAACTGTGCCAAAGGAAAAGAGTCTTTACTCACAGTGGGAAAAGTGACCACAATTAAGTAGGAAACAAGTAAGAGTACTGTTAAAGTATAAAATATATTACACAAGTGGGACGTTATGGAATCTGAAAACTACTCTGAGAAGTACAATGGATGACAATGTTACTGAAGTAGATGCTGATAAGTACTCCCACCTCACTGAGACAGCTGCTTGTCTGTAAAGGTGCTGCTGAAGCAGTTGTGGTTTATAAGCCACTAGCCTTACAGTTATACAAGTCTTATGAGGGCAATCGTGAGGAAGAGGATTATAATATAAACTTTGCAACAAGCAAAACAAAAGCATCTTTTATATAGAGGCTCCCAGTGTCAAGGTGGCAGCTGTTTTGAGAGATGAAGGATGTTGGTGGAACATCCATCAAAAATAATCTCAGGATAAAAATCTATATTGAAAAACATCCCCATGATGCAATGCTTTGGTCTTGTATAATAAACTTCCACACATTCAAAACCATTTTACAGACAGTAAATTGCATTCGTCATTCACAAGCCATATTCAGCTATACTGACACATGTCCCAAGGACACTAGCAGCTGGATTTGAACTACAAGCCTTACAGTTGTAGCCCAACAAAACAAGTACTGGAGCCACAGCGTCACTCCTTCACTTTTCTGCACCAAATCAGAATAATATGACAAAATGAACCAGTTGATAGTAAATATATGTTAATGTTTTTGGTTTTGAACTTTCTGGAGATGGTGCCTCACCTGCATGGTTCTTTGGAAACAAAGAGAAAACCATCCTTCATAACGTTCTCCATGGAGATAATGATTTTATGTCATACTGTGGAATATTGCAGTGAAAACATTTCCATGGAAACAAGCAGGTGAGGCCCTCCTCCAGGCCAAATAAGAGCCAGGTTTGTGAAGATGCAAGCCCACTCACAGTAAGGACATGTGGTTTTCTAAATTTAAGTACAATAAAAAAACAAAACATGCTTTCATTGTGTGACAAAGTGGGCCTTTGTCCCGTTAATAGCACCTTAACTTTGTTTATTCACAAATTTCTTCATTTCCTTTCATTTTTCAATATCCAACTAAACAACTAACCATAACTATAGCGGGTTTGTTTTGTTTTAAACACCACACTTACACTTGTTATAAAGAGATTTTATTTGTTTACATTTAGTCAATTCAGTTCAACACCTGCATCTAATCTTACCTGAATCTCCACACGGTCCAGACAAAGAGGGGGCATGCCCTATGTCGGCCATCTTTAAAGGCTTGGGCGTGGTCGTGGGCTGGACCATGTGGAGGGAAGAACTGGTTAAGTTTTCTTTTGTTTCAATGTGTTTATGCATTTTGTTTCAATGTTTAAGTGTTTATAGTTTATTTTTAAACACTTTGAACAACACTTTGAATTAAGGGACTTAGGCCCTGAGAAGTAGCTGAATAAGAGATCTGGCTAAAGTTATACCTATAGCCCCTGTACAGTAGATGGTATAAACCTGGGGGAGGTGCTTCCTGCTTAGGAGGGTATTAAAGCCAGCCAATCAGTCTTTCAGGACTTCAGTGTAGTTTTGTGCAAGTGGTTGTTTGTTAGATTTAATTAAAGTTATTCATGTTCTGTGTGAACAGTTTGTCTTAAATTATTTTGGCGTCCACCCGAAGTCATCTAGTAAATAAATTTGTCTGGTAAAAGACACTTTATGCATGTCTGCCTCCTACTTCGACCACGTCGAGCCAGCTTCCCCACACATTGTAGTCTATTTTTAGCTAAAAAGTTATATACTGGGGCTTTACAAACTGCAAATCCATCACAGGTCTTAACTGAATGACACCTTTCCTTATTTACATTTTGACCTTATCTTTATAGTTCATTCCATGGGTGGAAATTGTCACTACCTCTACAACCTGGTACAGTGTATCTCCCCTGCTAAGGTTAATGTATATTGTGCTCTATTGTGCTCCACTGTGTTTATAAACTCCATTCACCTTCACTAGAATCATTTGGATCATTTCAACTCTGGAATTGCCAGTCTCTACTATTAACTTGCAAACTACCACTTCATGACATCACAAGGTGGAACAGAGCATTTTGAGCTTTGTAGATGTAGACAGACTAATAATAAATGGTTACTCAAACAAGTGCGAATGAAAGAAAACCCAACTCTAGGTATGTTTTTGAGGAGGTAACAGCATTATAACATGGCTTAAAGCTCACAAGAGTCTATTTTGTGTAATATAGGACCTTTAAATAAATCAAATATACAAAAAAAAAAAAAAAAAAATCTATTTCTAACACTATTCATATACAAGTGATTAATATATTTGCCACAGTTGCTACAGTTCAAATGGTCAGACTGTATATTTTTCTGTCCATATAACCAAACAGTGTATTCATCCCACGCTTGTATTCTGACCCTTCATTTGTCAGGCTCTGCTTTACATTCGGTGTGTAAACAACCCGCTGGTATTTTGTTTTCAGACTTGTGTCTACAACATTTGGAGCATTGTAGAAAACGAATTGTCACACTTTATGTTCCACAAACTAAGGCCACTGTCAAAGCAGGACAGCTGCAGTCACCAGCTGGTTTTACCTGCACACACACAAGGAGGCGGATCACACAGCAAAACAGATGTGAGCAGAGATGAGATTTACAATGATGGATTTTACACCCCCCTCCTTGAACTGCCACCTTAACATGGTGGAGGGGTTTGAGCACCCGAATAATCCTGGGAGCTATGTTGACAGGGGCTTCATGCCCCTGGTAGGGTCACCCATGGCAAACACGTTCTGGGAGATGGGTCAGACTAAGAGTGGTTCAGAAGCCTTTCATGATGGTGATACAATCAAGGCCAGTTATGTCGCCCAGACCGGCATTACTGGGGCCCCACCCTAGAGCCAGGACTGGGGTGGGTGCTCGACAGCGAACGCCTGGTGGCAGGACCTTTCCCCACAGGGCCTGGTCGGGCACAGCCCGAAGGAGCAGCATGGGGCCGTTCTCCTGTGGAACCACCAGCCACGGGAGGATCTGTGAGGGGCTGGTGTGGACAGATCTGGGCGGGGGCCTCGACAACCGGATCTCTGGATGTGGAGACTGGCTCTGGGGACATGAAATGTCATCTCGCTGGGGGGGAAGGAGCCTGAGCTTGTGTGGAAGGTTGAGCGTTACCGACTAGACATAGTCGGCCTCACCTCCACGCACAGCTTGGAACCCAACTCCTTGAGAGGGGCTGGACTCTTCATTTCTCTGGCGTTGCCCGCGGGGAGACGCGGCGAGCTGGTGTGGGCTTGCTTATTGCCCCACAGCTCAGCTGGCTCGTGTTGGAGTTTACCTTGATGAACGAGAGAGTCGCGTCCAGGTCTCTCACTGTTATGTTGGCCTACGGGCCAAATAGCAGTGTAGAGTACCTGGCCTTCTTGGAGTCCCTAGGAGGGGTACTAGACAGTGCATCGACTCCATTTTTCTATTGGGGGACTTCACATGGGTAACGACAGTGACACCTGGAGGGGCGTGATCGGGAAGAATGGCCTCCCTGATCTGAACCCGAGTGGTGTTTTGTTACTGGACTTCTGTGCTAGCCACAGTTTGTCCATAATCCATGTTCGAGCACAAGGGTTTCCATCACTGCACATGGCACCAGAACATCCTAGGTCAGAGGTCGATGGTCGACTTGTTGTCATGTCATCTGACCACTGGCCGCGTGTCTTGGACACTTGGGTGCAGCGAGGGGCAGAGCTGTCAACCGATCACCACCTGGTGGTGAGTTGGATCCGTTGGCAGAGGAGGAAGCCGGATAGACATGGCTGGCCTAAGCGTATCGTGAGGGTCTGTTGGGAACGTCTGGCGGAGCCCTCTGTCAGAGGGGTCTGCAACTCACACCTCTGTGAGAGCTTCTCCCAGATCCCAGGGGAGGTTGGGGATATAAATTCCGAGTGGGCCATGTTCTCCTCCTCTATTGTCGATGTGGCTGCTCGTAGCTGTGGTCGTAA
This sequence comes from Periophthalmodon schlosseri, assembly GCA_000787095.1. NCBI lineage: Eukaryota > Metazoa > Chordata > Actinopteri > Gobiiformes > Gobiidae > Periophthalmodon > Periophthalmodon schlosseri. The sequence goes on from JACM01032018.1 coordinate 16,303, forward strand.
GGTCTGCGGTGCTTGTCGTGGCGGCAACCCCTGAACCCGGTGGTGGACACCAGAAGTAAGGGATGCCGTCAGGCTGAGGAAGGAGTCCTATCGAGCCTTGTTGCCTTGTGGGACAAGCATGCCGCAGTTAGTGCTGTCGCAGTGGCAAAAACTCGGGGTTGGGAGGAGTTCGGGGAGGCCATGGAGGAGGACTATCGGACGGCCTCGAAGAGATTCTGACAAACCGTCCGACGCCTCAGGAGGAGGAAGCAGTGTTTCTGCCATGGCTCTTGACGTCGCAGAGGCAAAAACCCAGGGTTGGGAGGACTTCAGGGAGGGCATGAAGGAGGACTATCGGACGGAGATTCTGGCAAACCATCCGACGCCTCAGGAGGGGGATGCAGTGCTTCACCAACAATGCGGGCGGAGAGCTGCTAACCTCGACTGGGGATGTTGTCGGACGGTGGAAGGAATACTTTGAGGATCTCTTCAATCCCACCGTCAAGTCTTCCGAGGAGGAAGCAGAGACTGGGGACCCGGAGGTGGACTCGTCCATCACCCTGGCTGAAGCCACTGAGGTGGTTGGCAAGCTCCTCGGTGGCAAGGCTCCGGGGGTGGACGAGATCCGTCCCGAGTACCTTAAGTCT
>KN469954.1:4956-32994 GCA_000787095.1 Periophthalmodon schlosseri
GAGCCAAACCAAACAGCAGAAAAAGGCTTAAACCCTGAGTGTGTGATTCTCCGCTGTAGCACTGACAGCACAGCGCTCCGTCCCAGTCTTATCACGCACCCTTTGAACTCCTGACACACTTTCCCCGTTGGTCAAAGTGACGTTACCTCTAGTGACGAGGAGTCCGACTACAGGTGTGCCGCTCACTTCCAACCTAATTACACAGTAAAAGGATCAGTGTGTGAGCGGGTATTCATCACACTGTGGGGACTGAAATCTCTCTACACTTCTACTGCTACACCAATAATCAGGTCTGCATGAAGTTAAAAGAGAGAGATATTATTCCAAACGATATTTTAAGAGTTTTTAATCATCGAGGTCATAGAAAGCAGATACCAGAAAGACGCCTAGTATATATTCTTTAAGATGTAGGTTCATCTAGGTTAGGGTTAGGGTTGGTAGAGCGTTGGCATGTACATACTATTCTTGCATTTATTGTATTGGTGTTAGGGCTATTAAGTACGGTAGCTGAGTTTAAGGTTAGGAATAGTCTCCAGGAAATCAACGCAAGTCAATAGAACGTCCCCATAATGCATCGAAACGTGCGTGTGTGCGTGTGCGCGTGCAGGTTAATGCGTGTACGTGTGCCCCCGCAGGTTTAATGAAGGCATTAGCGAGCAATGCAACACCAGCCGACGCTTGCACACGGATTTACGGCTTAGTTACCGCACTGAAGAGCGCAGTCCAGTGACAGACTTGGGTATTTGTTGTCTTTACTTACACATTCATGATTAAAAGGAAGGATTTTAAAGCGGGAAGTAGATTAGCGGGCCATTACACAGATTTATGTGGACTCTATACGCGTCGCAGTTAAATAATATATCTGGATTACTGTCTTGTTTGGAATGGTTTTCGCATGTGTTTGTGCAACTTCAGTTTTGGCAGCGTGAAATCCCCCAAAGTTTCTATCCAAGCAACAAAACGGTAATCTATCCAAAGTGGCTCTGTGCTCGACTGCACAGTTGAATCTTGCCTGGAGATATTAAAACAATATTTATATGAAACAGGGTGACGTGACTTTGGTAAAAATCTGCTTTGCGTTTCGCTTTAGTCGCAAGTGTGCAGCAAGCGGCCTTGAACCAGCTGAAAAACAGTACATTTTTGAAGAGAACATATATCTAAGTGATGTAAGTTTGTATGTGAGTGAATCATCCACCCCCATAATCCTATCTCTGCATCCTCAGCTGACTTCATGTCCTCTTTGACTGCATTCGAGCTCTATAGGTTCTTTTGGTGCACTGCTTGTAAACCAGTGCAGCACAGAAGAGAAGACTGAAGCACTGACTATAAACAGTTTAAGCTAGGAATTCAAATATTTGTCGAGAAACTGCAGGTTCTTGCGTTATCCGCAGAAGAGTTTTGTGTATTCTTAAAACCAGAACTTGCTTTTGATCAAATGTTTTAATACTAATAATGGTGCTTTACTCTTGTATTACATTTACCGACTTAACAAAGCCCCTCAAAGCGTAGCGCTGGTTAGGTTTTCTATCGCCACAGCTGCCCTGGGACAGACTGACGGAAGGGTTGTCAAAAGTATCGAAAGTCAGATACTAATCAATGCTAAAACTAGTATCGAATTTTCACAGGACACAAATGAGCCTTTCCTGAATAGCTTTAGAATCATCTTGAACTGTATTAGAACAAGTATAAGACATAGACTAGTACACACCCACGGACCACTATGGAACCTACTGGACGACTGAGGGATTACACTGAGATAAAAGAAAGTACTATGATTTAATGTTGAAGATCACATTCTATTGTCTAAATAAAGAGTGTTTTTATTATCATTTTGGTATCGGAATCGGTATAGAGTATTGAGTATATTCCTTAGTATCAAATCGAGTTTGAAGTTTTCTACTGCCAATGATTCGTAGGAAAGGTGGGAGAAGTGTCTCGCCCAACGGCACAACCACAGTACGCAACGATTGGAGCGAGATTCAAGATGTGGGTTTATGCTACTTCTGATAAAGATCAAGGTCGTCCTAAAAACAATACAGGAAAGCTGTCAGTGTCGATGCCTCCTCAAACAAGCACCTAGTTTTGATATTAGTTTGAGTATTAATAAGCGTCTTGAGTGTTGATTTGTTTCTATACAAAAGCCGCGTTTCTGTATTAAACCGCCCTCTCCTTTGGTTGTGTGCAGCTCCACGTCCCGGACAGGAGACGCCGGCTCCTCCGCGGGGCAGAGCCAGTCTAAATCGGGCAGCACCCATAAGATCTGCCTGGTGTGCTCCGACGAGGCCTCCGGATGCCACTACGGCGTGGTCACCTGTGGGAGCTGCAAGGTGTTCTTCAAGAGAGCCGTGGAGGGTAAGAGACGGTTCTTTTATAACCTAGCAGCAGCTCCATAATTATGTTCATGTGAAATGTTTAAAGGGCCTATAGTTTAAAGAAGGGGGATGGCAGCAAAGAATTCTCTGGTTGAAATGATCCGTAAAACTGTGAATCTGGTTTATTGCTAAAGGTCCACTATGTAACTTTTCTAGTGGAGAGTTCACCACATAGACTGTATATATAAATAGATTCAAATAGGTAGTGCTCATGGGTGCGCTTCCTGCTCCAATTCACTTTACATTGAAAAATTGTCACCCCTCTGTACCTGCTGCAGTGAGCCTCATCATTTTGGTTTTAATATGTTCACATTAACCCGCTCTATATGATCCTGGTGTTTTTATTTTGCTGTTTTTTCCGTAAATCAAGATTTGAACATTAATAACCGAGAAATCAGGTGCCTTCTTTCCCCAAGGTCACTCCCGCTAGCGTTAGCAACAGGTTTGATTGACGGTGTTGCTAAGCACCTGCTCCCTGCTAAAACAGCGGTGCAGACGGGGAAGGGACATTACCTTCAACAGCCTCTCTGCAGATGATTCTTTGGTTGCTATGATTCTCGCAGTCGGAATTCCTAATATGGAACTCGGCTCCAAATTCACCGCTATAACTGCTCCAGCCTCGATGAGCTTCATTTGACTGGAGCCGAACGCTGCGGGTGACGTCACACTCACTTAGTCCACTCCTTTATACAGTCTATGGTTCACCACCTGCTGGTCTTCATGCTTTGCCTAGAATGTTCCACAGTATGAAGTAACTCAATTTCCATAGAGACAAGTGGGTGATGTCACCAGACCAAGTTCATTGTCAGATCTGTGAAAAAGCGAGCATGCTCACAGTAAGACTATATGTGTTTTTCAAGGCATTTTTTAAATAATAATAAACTGTAATTGAATAAATGTAAGATATGTAAGTTAATGACATACTTTGGAACACTCCAGGAAAAGCAACATCTTCTTGGAGAAAACCAGGTGGTGGACGCTCCGCCAGAAGAGTTACATAATGTGTCTTTAATATCTCTGAGATTACTTGGCCTAACCACATGAAACAAAACTGACAAAACTGTTTTTCAGCACAAAACGACAAAATCTAAAATAACTTTTTTTTTCTAGCATTAAGAAGTGCTGCTTTGTTCAGTCTCTCTGCCTTGATTGTAGACAGTGTGGGAGTTTGTGGTCCCATTCACTAACAAAATATAGTTCTGTTCAGCAATCTAAGCCCATAAAGGCAGGACAAGTCACTAGGCCTGTTGCTTGTTGCTTTCCCTCTGTTTAAAATGTGGCCACATTTACTCTTGGCTCTAATCACTTGTGCATATTCATGTCTGTGTTTGTGCATTGCGCAATAACAACGCGGTACATGTGCATCGAGTAGAAATGGTTAGCGACTATTAGCTGTGTACATTTTGTCCCAAAGATCCTTGTGCATTTGCATTTTATGAGATTAGTTGATTGAACTTGCGTAACAGGGAAACATCAGCCTCTTCGTCCGTTGTTGCAAAATCAAATTCGATTTTTCAAAATGGATTGTGATGAGAGTCAAGACTTCCATTTCCTTTCATTTTACTGTGTTTTGTGTAAACAAGCGTGGGCTGTGAGATACACTTACTTGAGCTATTTAATATTTTTCTCTTTTAATTTAAAGATGGGCTGTGTAACTTTTCTGGCCCACCACCTGCTCGTCTCTGTGAAGGTGTTATTGTTTCCCCTTGTTCCATTATGGCATTAGACTTATGCATCTTGTGGTTATAAAAAAAAAAATACTTCTTAGTGTGTCGCCTCTCCACAGATCTGACGAGTATCTTGGCCTCTGTGAAGACAGATAAGTTTAATACCATACAGTGGAACATTCTAGGCAAAGCACCAACATCTCCATGGAGACAAACAGGTTGCGGGCCCCTGATATACATATTAAAAATATATAGGAGCAGATGTGGAAACTCTGAGTTTAATGATAAGATTTAAGGGTCGTCTTATAGCAAAGGAAATATTCAAATCTATCAACTGGACAAAGGTTTTTTTGAGAGACTAATTTGAATGTTTCTTTTGCTATGACACACCTGACTGAGGGAGTACACAGACATGTTTTACCACTCAAAATAAAAAAAAAACAAAAAACTGAAATTACTTCCAGCTACTGCATTTCAACAGATAGTCGCAATATAATAGCCTCATACTTTTACTTTACGTTTACTGTGAAGCAATAGCAACTTTTTTGTATTCATGGTTTGAGCTTCCTGTTATATGCACCAGTTTGAGGACCTCTCGCCATTCAAAAGACAGAGCGTTTTGTTATAATCCCTAATCGCTATGGCAACAGTCCTAATTTTACAACATTCTAAAACCCATGGATGCAGTGATTGGCTCTCAGCGTAGCTTGCAAAATGGCCTCGTATTTTGAAGCACATTTTTACCTTATTTATCGCCGCTGACCTTGTGAGACAGAGCTCCGCCGATGACTCATCGGGCCTCGGTGTGTTTAGATGGAGGAGAGTTAGCGTAGTTCTTATGTGTGGGAGAGCGTTCAGGTACGGACTTGGTTACCTCGAGAAGTGATTACTTATGTGCTTTTTACCTTTCCGTCTTAATGCCACTGACACAATGATCCCTGTCAGATATTTTCTACGCCTTATAATGAAAAACATGAGCTGCAGTGAATAGCGTAGTGAAACATGTTAGCTCCTATTTACAGTGAGTCAGAGGTTCTGCTTATTTGACCCTGTACAGCTTAAATTTGATCACTGTCGGAAGAAAATGTGAAAACGCCACAAACGTATTGTTCCGTCGTAATCATTGTGACAGGACTGACTTTCCATCGGTTCTAATGTTTAACTGAGCTATTAAAAAGATACCAGTGTTATGTTAAGTTAATATATGTCTAGTTCGTAGACTGTATATATAAATGGACATAGCTAACCTGCTAGCCGCCGCGTTCCAAATATCCAAACGGAGTGATCATGGGCGCTTCCGGTTCCATCGAATCATTTTGCTCTTAAAATGTTCATATTAACCCGCTCTACGTGATCCTGGTGTTTTTATTTCGCAATTTTCTCCGTGAATCAAGATGTGAACATTAATAACAAACAAATCAGGCGCCTTCTTTCCCTCGAGGTTGCTCCCAAATTCGCCGCTATAACCGCTCTGGCCTCGATGAGCTTCATTCGACTGGAGCTGAACGCTGCGAGCGACGTCACGCTCACTTAGTCACCGTCTTTATACAGTCTGTGGTCTGGATAATATTTCAAATGTTGTAATTACTTGTTTAGTAATTAGGCCAATGCCAAGTAGTCACATTGTGTAAATATTTGGCCCATCATGATAAAAAATGATCAGTATATTGTTTCTTAAAATATCACAACCACAAACAAACGCAATATGCAGTGTGTTAAAGTGTGTTGATATTTAAAAGAACAAACGGTTGCTGCTAGTGCAAAAAAATATATAAAGTAGAGATTCCCTTTCTGTGTGGAGTTCGCGTGTTCTCCCCGTGTCTGCGTATCGTCCAGCACCACCATCGACCCAAAACACGCGCCACAGGTAAAATCCTCCAGCTAAGATAGTCCCACAGACTGTGTAAAGAAGTGGACTGAGTGAGTGTGACGTCGCCCACAGCGTTCGGCTCCAGTCAAATGAAGCTCATCGAGGCCGGAGCAGTTGGAGCTGACGTACCATTATCTTAGGCTAGCTGTATATGCTAGCAGTGGAAGGGAGTTTGCTTTGGCTTTGCTACTGTTATTTTGACGGAGAGCTTGAGTTCATTGATGGAAGAGATCGGTATAGATGGAACAATGTCAATCAAACCTGTTGCTAAAATTAGCAGGACCAACCTCGGAGAGAGAAGACACCTGATTTGTCTGTTATTAATGTTCATGTCTTGATTTATGGGCAAAATAACAAAATAAAAGCTCTAGGATCATGTAGATCAGGGTAGTATGAACATTTTAAAACCAAAATGACGAGCCTGGCTGCAGCAGTTACAGAGACAGAGGCGACAGTTGTATTGGTAAAGTGAATGGAGCCAGAGTCGATGGAGCCGGAAGCGCCCATGATCCCTTCCTATTTGGAACGCGGCGGCTAGCGGGTTAGCTATGTCCGTTTATATATACAGTCTATAGGTGGTCCTAGCCGGTCCTCGAGCGCCCCAGCGGCATTGAAGGATGGGTCAAATGCAGAGGACCTTAACCTTAAATACCAACCCGTAGAAAATGGGTAGTGAACGATAGGCCGTTTATCGTGACGGGCCTTAGCATATGAGGTTCTGTTTATTTATCTACTCTATTTATTTTTTGCCAATGTCAAAAAAAGGCCCTTGAATGTCATTTGTGTTGTTGAAGTCCACTAAGAGAGTGACGTGATGTGTGATTCTGTTCTTCTCCCCTCTCTATAACCTGGTCGTTGTGTCTGTGGCGAAGGATGGAGAGCACGCCAAAACTCTGATGGTAAATAAATACACTTTTGATAATAATGACAATATAAGAACAATGGCAACCACAATAATTGACCTGTTTAATTATTGCACTTATGATTTACACGTATCTGAATACCTCCCTCCAGCCCTGATACAAGCCCGATCTGCCCCAGTGCATGACATACACGAACGCGGTGTAAATTCTGTGGGTAATTTAGTGCATGTTTTAGCACCTGTGGGTAATAAAAGCAGTGGTAATTGCTAATGCTGTAATTGTCACTAATTAACCACAAGATACGCACAAGAAACGGCCTTGTTGTTTCTGTTCGATCCGCTACACTATGTTCAAACTCTGTCGTTAAAGTTTGGAAGTTTCTAGCGAAGTAAAGACATCCAGCTGTACCAGCGGTGGAACGTAACAAAGTAAAAGTTGTAAAGTCGTACCTAAGTATACATTTTAGGTATCTGTACTTTACTTAAGTACGTTTAAAGTGGATACTTTTTACTTTTACTTTGTTACATTTGAGAGCAGGTATCTGTACTTTCTACTCTACTACTTCTTTGAACAGAACTGCAAAGTAAAAGTATTTTTTATTACGGTTTGAGACCTGCTGAAAAGGCTGAGGTTTTATATTTAACACGTTCATGATTTGAGCAAACAAAAATATACAAATAAAAACAGCTAGGAAAAAAGAAATATAGATTCAATTGGGGGGTTTTTTGAACAAAATTCAGCATAATTCTTTATCAAAGTCACTACATTTGAAGCTGTATTAGATCTCAAAATCTGTGTGAAATACTTGTACTTTTTACTCTTTAAGTACATTTTTAAACGGGTATTTAATACTTTTACTTAAGTAGATTTTTTCATGTGATATTTTTACTTTTACTTAAGTATTTTTTGCTCTGGTATCTGTACTTTTACTTAAGTAACAAAAATGAGTACTTCTTCCACCACTGAACCATACTAATAATAAAACATGTGATTTGCTCCGGTATCTGTACTTTTACTTAAGTAACAAAAATGAGTACTTCTTCCACCATTGAACCATACTAATAATAAAACATGTGATGTGATTTTTATGCAAAATTCAAAAACTCCAATAACTAATTATTTTAGTAACTCCAATAACTCCGTATTTTCTGGAGTATAAGTCGCACCAGCCAAAAAATGCATAATAATGAAGAAAGAAACACATATTTCATATATAAATCGCATCTGAGTATAAGTCGCACCCCCGGCCAAACTATGAAAAAAGGTGCGACTTATAGTCCGGAAAATACCGTAGTCTTCATAATTAGCCATAATGAACAGAGACTTTATTTAGGCGTAGTAACTTCTAAAGTGGTGCTGAGTTGTTAAAGGCACACGATCTGCTTGTCTCGTGGAGATGTTATTGCTTTGCCCGGAATGTTCCACATTATGGCATTGAACCTAATCCGCTTATCTCCATGGAGACAACCACGTGATGCCACCAGGCCAAGTTACAAGTCAGGTCTGTGGAGAACAATTAGAATATTATAATTAGAATAGAATGTAATTTCCATGGAGACATGCATAAAAGTTACATAGTACAATTTAACCCTTTGATTTTAAACATTTAGTCGACTAAAGTTAGGACAAAAATAAGAATTTGAATGAGTTGATCATTTTGTAGTTGATGTAGTGTCAAAAGTGAACCTTTAGAGGGAGCATATTGTAATTTTGTCATGTTTTGTGATGAATGTTTTGTAGATCGGTCAAGAGGTTTATCTCCAGGTTCTGAGGGACAGAACACGTTTTGCAACACATTTTGGATATTCCCCAATCTCAATATAACCCTTGTTCTGTGGTCTGCCTCATACACCTCCCTTTACTTTAGTGTTGTTTTAGTTCAAGGTGGAGGTGGAAGGTAAAGAAGTACAAGTAGTAAAGTACTGTACTCAAGTAGAATGTTTAGATACCTGCGCATTACTTTAGTACATTTTACAGTGGAAACTTTTTACTTCAGTACATTTGAGAGCAGGTATCTGTACTTTCTACTCCACTACATTTTTTAACTGCACTGATAAGTAAAAAGTACTTTTCATCTGATTTGAGGGGTTATTTTTACCATGTTTGTGGTAACATCCTGACTAAAGTTTTCGAGTTCAAGCTTCGTCTTTGAGCAAAATTAAGAAATCGATTCGTATCGCAACTGTTGACCAAAATCTTTTTCATTTTTAATCAATATCACCACATTTACACTTTAACAAACTAACAACACTTGTGTGAAATACTTAATTTTTACTCTTAAAGTACATGTTTAAACAGGTACTTAAATACTTTACCTGAAGTAGATTTCTTCATGTGATACTTTTACTTTTACTTGAGTAACTTTTTACCTCTGTATCTGCACTTTTACTTAAGTAACACAATCGAGTACTTCATCCACCGCTGGTCCAAAGTGCTAAACCGAGATACAAACCACTTGAGACAGACTGGAGCCGTTCACACGTCTCTCATGATGTGGTTGTTAGTACTAAATACACTTCCAATGAGGGAGTGAACCTGGACACTTATGTATTCACGTATGCTAACGCTACACACCGCAAACCTAAGACTTCACATGCTTCACAGTGACGTAGAAAGAATTAGACATCGACCGATACGGGTTTTTCCACGGCCGATCGCGATGCTGATTGTTTCACATCCAGAGAAACCAATGGCCGGTAAGATCTGCAGATATTTTTGGGCCGATTTTGGTAATTTTACCCAAATAATCTAATTTGAATTCGCCACAAACCCATCCACGACCTTGTTTTCCTACAAACCGGATAAGAGAGCAGTTCAGTCACATTTTGCAGCTCCCTCTCTGGACTAAAGTGTTTAAATAAAGCCTTATGCAAATATTCTTTACGCATATGGAGGCAGCTGTTGGCCAAACTAAATATCGGCCTCTGCTGGAGTTTTCAGGACGATAGCCCGATACGCTACAAACTGTAAATATCAGCCCGATATAACAGTCTTGAAATCTCAACTAAACCAACTGTGAAACATCGTGCATTCATAACAATTAAAGTGCATATGACAGGTGCTCAGTTTTTTCTATTTAGGACTTGGTTTGGTGGGATTTGTGGTAAATATTTATCATGGTTTTATATCAAGTGGCAGTTGGAAGAGTTGGAAGAAAAGTACCAAATTAGAGGAAGTCGCAGTTCGAAAACAGAATCCCTCTACTGTCCTCAACTGTCATATTTACATAAAAAATACTGAGACAATTTACACACAAGGAACTTTTTTTCTGTTTAAAAGCTAATAAAGGTGTTGTTGATTATGTTTATTAGTCTAATCATAATTATTGCGTAAACTGTGGTTTTGGACCTTGTTAACATTATGGTTGCCATCAGTGTTGGAACGTAACAAAGTAAAAGCAGTAAAGCAAATTTAAAATGGATACGTTTTACTTTTACTTCACTGCATTTGAGAGGAGGTATCTGTACTTTCTACTTCACTGCATTTTTAAACAGACCTGAAAAGTATATTTTATGATTGTTTGAGACCTGCTGAAAAGGCTGAAGGTTATTTTTAAGATGTTCATAATTTGAGCAAACAGAAATATACAAATTAAAACAGCTTGGAAAAAATATTAATTCAGCTGTTTCTTTGGAACAAAATTCTGCACAAATCTTTTATCAAAATCACAATCTACTTTTAAAAAAATGACCAAAATTTTATCAAAACTGCCATTTTGGTGAAATTGTGATTATCAGTATTTTTGCATGAGAATCAATACCTCAATCAGTGCTGATATTTGGCCACTAGTAATAATAAAAACGTAATAATTAACCATGTATATACCATGAATCCTATAGTCAACCCTGTATTAAATTAAATATTCATACATAAATGAAACAGATATTACATAGAGTTACATCATTGAAATACTATACTAAAGTCAACAGCCATAACCCCGTAGACGCCGCAGTCGTGGGGCAGCCGTGGGGCGGTCGTGGGGCGGCCGTGCATGTGCCAGCTCCATGTTTGCAGCGGTACAAGGATCAGCGTGGTATCAGTGGGATTCAGCTGCTCTGGCCTCTCACAGCACAGATGGCTGTTTACACTGTTTTTTTCTCCTCCGACTTCCTGTTCTGTCAGCGATCGGCCACACGGGGACGAGCAGGCAGGTTAGATCGGCTCAAGGGAGGTGAATGAATTAGCGCGGATGAATGGGCTGATCCAGTTTTAACCCTGACGGTACGATGTTGCTAAATAACGCGCTGAATAGGTTGTTTGTCCTGGTTTGGCCCCGGTTTTGAGTCCAGTTTAGGTGCTTTTCTAGTCCGAGCGTAGTCGCGGAGGAGTGTCAATGTGATCCCAGTTTGGTTGCGGTGGGCAGGTAATTTTGTATTATTCGAGCAACAAAAAATAAGTAAAGATCGCCGTTTAGGTTAAGGTTAGGCAGGTTGTAACTATCCACTGCTGTCAGACTCATCATTTTGGTCTTAAAATGTTCGTATTAACCCGCTCTACACGATCCTGGTGTTTTTATTTCGCTGTCGTGTCCGTAAATCAAGATGTGAACATTAATAACAGCCAAATCAGTTCCCTTCTTTCCCCGAGGTTCGATCGACAGCGTTGCTAAGCCCTCACCCCCCGCCGAACCAGCGCTGCGGGCGGGAAGGGGCGTTACCTTCCACAGCCTCGCTCCAGATTGGCTGTTTGGTTGCCGTGATACGCGCGGTCGGAAATCCAGATGACGAGCTTCATGTGACCGGAGCCGAACGCTATCGGCGGCGTCACGCTCACTTAGTCCGCTTCTTTATACAGTCTGTGGTCAAAACCTTTTGAAATGTAGCGTCCAGACAAGACTTTTAAGGGTTAATGCCAAAGTATTCATAAATTTAAGTTTTTATATAAAGACATGGTCTGGTCTGATACAGAGAGAGACCAGTTTAAATATAAAGTCATACTGTACTTTCTCTGTATCAGTGTTGCTTCTACTTTGTGCTTATCGTTTCCTTCCCCTTGCTGTTTTCTTGTTCTTACCATTGTTGGTGTGTTTTTCTTTCTGTTGCAATTTAGAAATGCCTCATGTTACTTATAGTAACACTGTACATCTGAATGATGGTCAGTGACCTTTTGCTGCATTTATCTGTCATGAATTGAATGAATCTTCGTGTGTGTGTGTGTATGTATGTATATATATGTGTACGTGTATGTATGTATGTATATGTATATGTGTTAATATGTATATACATGTATATATATGTGTATAATATGTGTATATGTGATATATATTTATATTCTTTTTCAATCGAATAGGAAGCTCAAACAAAGCATTTAAGTTATGTCCTAATGGAAGATAGGGGTGGGATTTAATAAGTTTTCTTCTTCCCACTCCTTTTTCGAGCTTAATAAGGAAAAAAAATTGTGAAATGTGCCTTGATACATGTGCTCGAAATAAATAATAAATAATAAAAATAATAAAAAAAGGGTTTTGGGTCGATAGCGACATAGTAATACATCCTATTTATGAAGCAAGTTGCATTTAAAGCGATTATGATTCGCTATTATGATTCAGGTTTAGTAACTGCGTAATTAAGGGGAAATAAGTCTTTGCTCATACTAAGGCTAATTAAGGTTCATTTACGTGTTCTCGTTTAGTGTCAGCGGACCAGAAGAGTAGCATAGCACAGCAATACAAAAAGTCATGAATCAATTTATGTAAATAATTATAACCAGCTAAACCACTAAACTAACTCCGCAAAATTGAATCTGAAATTAAAATCTAATTACTCATGACAGCGTCTGTCAAACACGATGTGACACGTGTGAAACGAGCTCATTGGTAATCTGTTATTTTGAACAAAATGATATTTCCCTCGCCTCAGATGAACAGATCTTAGCGCTTTGCTCGTCGTCTGTCATTCCCCCTCCTCCTTTTTTCCTCACAAGCCGCCGCGTTAGTTTTGATACGGGCGGCGTGTCCCCGATTGGCCAATCCGCCCGTCAGTCACGTCGTCTGAGCTCCAGGCGATAGAAGTGCGTCTTCTGGATCCCGGGCAAACACAACATTTCACGTATTCCCGGTCTCTTTTGTCGTGTCGCCGCTAAAAGTATCGTATTGTTTGGACGTGATACTGTTTCGAAAGTATGTTCGTTCGCCGCGTCCAGTTTTCCGTGAAGCATCTGTAGGAAATCCACAGGCAAACGGAGCCTTTCATTTTGTCCCACGTCCGAGCGCCTCAGGGACACGGACATATTAGAGCATGTGGTGAATTATTGTGACATTCTGAAAGAAGAAGCCGCAGTGTTATTGAAAGCCCCCTGGGGCCTAAAACGCTGCTGCATACGGAGAGAGAGGGAGAGGAGGAGGGAAGAGAAAAGAGAGAGAAGTATAGAGAGAGAGAGAGAGAGAGAGAGGGAAGAAAGAGAGAGAGGAAGAGGGAGGGGAAATGAGAGAGGAAAAAAGGAAGACAGATATAGAGATAGAGAGAAAGAATGAGAGAGAAGTAAAGAGAGAGAGAGTGAGACAGAGAGAGAGAGAGGAGGAAAGAGGATGGGGAGAGAAAGAGACAGAGATGGGCGGTAGAGATGGGAAGAAAGAGAGAGAGAGGAAGAGGGAGGAAATGAGAGAGAAAAAACGATGACAGATATAGAGATAGAGAGAAAGAAAGAGAGAGGGGTTCAGAGAGAGAGGGGAGGAAAGAGGATGGGGACAGAAAGACACGGAGAGAGAGATGGTTGGTAGAGATGGGAAGAAAGAGGGAGAGGGGAAGAGGGAGGAAATGAGAGAGAGAAAAAGGAAGACAGATATAGAGATATAGAAATAGAGAGAAATAAAGAGACAGGGCTACAGAGAGAGAGAGAGAAAAGAGGAAAGAGGATGGAGAAGAGAAAGACTTCAGAGAGATGGGGGGTAGAGATGGGAAGAAAGAGAGAGAGGAAGAGGGAGGGGAAATGAGAGAGGAAAAAAGGAAGACCGATATAGAGATAGAGAGAAAGAATGAGAGAGAAGTAAAGAGAGAGAGAGTGAGACAGAGAGAGAGAGAGGAGGAAAGAGGATGGGGAGAGAAAGAGACAGAGATGGGCGGTAGAGATGGGAAGAAAGAGAGAGAGAGGAAGAGGGAGGAAATGAGAGAGAAAAAACGATGACAGATATAGAGATAGAGAGAAAGAAAGAGAGAGGGGTTCAGAGAGAGAGAGAAGGAAAGAGGATGGGGAGGGAAAGACATTGAGAGAGAAAAGGGGGTTTAGAGATGGGAAGAAAAAGGGAGAGAGGAAGAGGGAGTAAAATACAGAGAAGAAAGGAAGAAAGAGACAGATTGAGGGGAAAAAAGAGAGAGAGGTACAGAGAGAGAGAGGGAGAAAGAGGAAGCCCAGAGAGACACTGGAGGAGAGACAGACAGTGAAAGAAAGAGGGAAAGCGAATGTGTGTGACAGAGAGAGAGAGAAAGAGAAGGTACGAGAGGAAGCAAGCGAGAGAGAGAGAAAGGCAGGAGAGACGCAGAGAAGAAAGAGAGACAGAGAGTGAAGGAAGGGAGTGGGAAAGACCAGAACGTCAGGAGAAGAGCGATAAAGAGCTGAGAAAGAGAGAGCGAATATCCCATAGAGCGCTGATATTTGGCAGATCCGATAACAATGTGGTACGGTCCCAAAGGGCAGAGTGGTGCAGTGTTGACTTTTCATAAGGTCCGGTCACAGCTGTGGACGTGGTGCAGACTCATGTTTGTGAACTATAAATGAAACGCGCCCGTGTTCGGACTGTGGCTCCTGAAGCTGTTCTCGGCGCGCTCTCTTTAAAGGGGACGTTTTACGAGCTTGTCATCGTGTTTTCGCAGTGTTCCGTCATCATTAGTTTACTCAGGGCGGCGCGTTGATCCGTGTACGTTTGAGTAACTTTACCCGTAGACCGTATAAAGAAGTGGCGTCGCCCGTAGCGTCCGGCTCCGATCAAATGAAGCTCGTCGAGGCCGGCGGTTACAGCGGCGAATTTGGAGCCGAGTCCGTGTTAGGAATTCCGACCGCGAGTATCGTAGCAACCAAAGAGCCGATCCGGAGCGAGGCTGTCGAATGTAACGTCCCTCCCCGCCCCCCGCCGCTGGTTTAGCAGGGAGCGGCCGCTTAGCAACGCTGTCAATCAAACCTGTTGCCAACGTTAGCGGAAGGCGCCCGATTTGTTTCACACAGGTTTTGGTAGTTTGTTAAAGTGTAAATGTAGCGATATTGATTAAAAATGATACGTATTTTGGTCAATAGTAACAATACGAAGCAGTTTCTTAATTTCTCTTATGAATTTTGTGTATTTAGTTTTGTTCGCTCAAAGCCGAAGCTTGAACTCGAAAACTTTAGTCAGGACAAACACGGTAAAAATAACTCAAATCATATGAAAAGTACTTTTTACTTTTAAGTCCAGTTCAAAAACGTAGTACAGATACCTGCTTTCAAATGTAGTGAAGTAAAAGTAAAAAGTATCCACTGTAAAATATACTTAAATAAAGAACAGCTACCTAAAAATTCTACTTGAGTACAGCACTTTACTACTTGTATTTCTTTACCTTCCACCACTGCTCAGGATCCTTGGGTATTGATACGCTAATGCAAAAATGCAAGTATAATTAATATGATATAGTATAGTATAAGCCATATTTTCTTTTACAGCAAATACATGCTCTTTAACCTTGTGTGATACAGTACCTTCATTTCTGTGTGTACTTCAGTTTATCCTCTGAATGACTTGTAGGCTACGCAGAGGCCTCAGCCGTAATTCATTGTGCCCATCTGATAATAAAAGTTATGAAATGCCGGTATTGTGCTGTATGTGAAGTATGTCTTGATATCGACTTCATGTGACGGTCCTACAGCGATGTCACGAGCTTTCAGTGCACCGGCGGCTAAACATGACGCAAACTATAGCCTATTTATAACGGCGAGAGCCCGAAGCCGCTAGGAGATGAAAAGAAACTATAATGTTATTACTGAAAAGTGCACACCAGAAAAAAGCATCGTCTAATTCAATTCATCTACCTAAGTGAGTTTCTTATCCGCCCGCTTGAAACTGGACCCCGAGCCATGTCAATCCAAACGCTTGGCATAGCGCGCTAATGAAATGGCTAGCATGCTAATTAGTGGCGCGCTGATAGCTGAGCCTCGCGCAATGTAGTGATGAAGTAGTGACATTTTTGAGCATGAAATGACCCGGAGTATTAATTAAAAGAATTGCGAGTGAGCACAGGGCTGCGGGCAGGGATAGGGGGTAGGTGAAAACGGAAATCTTCTGAGCGCAGAAAGCTTTCGTACGTGTTACGGTTGAAACAGGCTCTGCGCACAACAGCGGCCGGTAGCCTCACTGTTAGCGTCACTACTTCCTGTCCAGCTGTGTCTCTGTGAGGTTTTTGCCGAGTCACACTAAAATGATTAAATATTTACAGATAAATAGTGGACAGGAAGCTGCGGGTGGATGTCACTGACGACACGTTAAACACTACACAAATAAAATGAGTACTTCAGCAGAGGACACTTTGTGATGTTTGTGTCTCAGTGTTAACGCTGATGCTAATTTTGAGGCATAATACATCTTAAAACAACAACACAAACTGAAGTATTCTGTATATAAAAATAATTGGGTAGCCTTTATTTTAACTAATTTGAATTTGAATAAGTTGTTTATTTAATGTTTTCCGATTAATTAATAAAAGTGACTGTTAGCTTTGAAATACAATGAGCTAGCTAGCGTGCCTATTGGGTTGTAGACCAAATGTATGAATTTATACATTTTTACTGTTTTTATAACATGTTTTTAAAATACTGAGGACAAAAAGTACTAACCAGAGCCAGTTTTTTTTTATTCTGAGCCCTGCTGTGTTATATCGTTTCATTCATAACACTCTTGACTTTGTGACGGCTCGTTTGGACCATTCGAGATACACGCACGGCTTTTACCGTGGTGTCAATTCAGAAGTAACCTACATTCCCACAGTAGAGGGGAAATAGCCCGGTGTAGACACAATGTACCTAAAGTCGCAGTTATAGGATGTTCTTTGACTGAAAACGTCCCTGTCCGTGATCCCCACACACAGCTGCTAACCATGCCACGTCTCTGGTAATTCTTCTGGTATTCAAATCTGGAAACAACGTGCTAAACTCAATACACAGCCCCGGCAAAACCTGTCTCCGATAAATCAAATCTTTGGTCCAACTGCTCTTCCCTCTGTGCTGCTCCGTCTGTTTCTAAATCCTTTGGCAGCCTCCTGTTGTTTCGTGGCCAGCAGCGGCAGTGATATGATCGACAAGAGCGTTTGTATTGAGCAGTGAAGAGTAATTATGATTCAATGTGCGGTCAGTCAGATCTGGCCCGAGTTCAAAATGCGGCCGAGGCCGAGGAAGTGAAGCTGTCTGTTATATTAACTTGTGATCGGTCAGACTGCTCCGACTGCAGCACGTAATTACGCAGCGTGCACATCTTGAGTCTTTGCTTTGGCCCGGTTTAGTCCAGTTTTCCCTTGTGGATGAACTAAATTATGCGCAAGTCCGGTCTAAAGCCTGGTTTTACCTGTTTGAATCCATCTATTTTCTTCCACTTATTCATGACTAGGCCACGAGTCCTTTCATGTCATTCATGTGGTCACTATTGGCAAGTACTGGCATCGGTTTGAGAAAAAGAGACGTTGTTGCACTAAGTTTATCGGTTGGCCTGTCATAATAAATACTATATCAACTTATTGTTCGATACATGACATTTTACATTATTACATTATTTTTAGGGGTCAATTTTTGGTTATTTGTGAGTTTTTTATGCATCTGCTTGAAACTGGACCCCAACCCATGTCAATCCAAACACTTGACTTTCATAATATAAGATACTTGAAGCTATATAATAAGCATATGGCCTGTTTACAGAGGACATATTATGGTTTATTTTTTATTTTATTCGGTTATTTTTCTGTACTACGATGAGATTTGAGCTGTGAAAGGTTGAATTATGAACTTCTACGACTCATTATAGATACAAACTAACCAGTTAAGCGTCGCATCCTGCTGTTTTTTTTGTTTTTTGCAGTTCGTATCTTATTTTTTTAACAATTTTGTACATTTAGAATACTTTTTGGGGCATAATTCTGCGTTATGGTTTTTCAATATTTTCGTTTGTCGTCTATTTTTACTTCAGCAGTATATCGCATTTCAAAATTTGTTATCGTGACAGATCTAGTTATTAATGTTGACAGTGCTATGGTTCATTCTACACACTGATCCCACCCAGTCCCTCCGAGCTTCAGCTAATAAATCGTACGTTTGTCTTCTGTGTGGTGTGTCCCGCAGGTCAGCACAACTACCTGTGCGCCGGGAGGAACGACTGCATCATCGACAAGATCCGCAGGAAGAACTGTCCCGCCTGCCGCTTCAGGAAGTGTCTCCAGGCCGGAATGAACCTGGAAGGTAAACACCGGGGGCTTTTGCGTCCGCTCAGATGGATGTAAAGCTGCAGAACAATAGCACATCCATTTAACACATCTATAAGTAATTTATCTGAGTCTGGGTCCAATACAAACCAGCAATAGCCCGAGTTCACGATTGAATTTAATTTGTTTGCGCTAAAATCTCAAAGGGTTAAGAGCCAAAGAGCTGTTTGAAAGGAATTATGTTAAACTTGAATTCCACAGTTTCCACACATTTACGTCCAGAAACTCTCTCTACAAATTTAACTTATTGCAATCTGTGTATTTAAATTCATAGCACATTCATACCATAATTGGCCTAAATGGCTATTTCTGATTTTGAATTTTGTGCAGCTAAATCTCTTAAATAAATGAATTTCACCTTGAGACTTTGGTTAATTTAGAGTCTACATACTGTTAAAATTATATCAAATGTACATGTAGTAAATATACTGTAGAAGAGGGAAAAAACTTTACGTCTTGAGACTTGGTTAATTTAGAAGCCAAAAACTGTTAAAATTATAGAAAAATGTACATGTAGTAAATATACTGTAGAAGAGGGAAAAAACTTTACGTCTGCTTTGACAGGAACAGGTCAGAGGTTACGATTTTATAGTTAGTGTGTTGCTTCCCTCATTAGCACTGCTCTCTGTGCATTTTGTTTACATTCAGTGCGTTTATAGTGACAAAGGGGGATGTTATGTGTGATTTTAGCTGATTTTACTCTGGTTCATAATGGATTTGATTTATCGTTGGACCATACACACATTAACAACAATAAATAAGCGGCTGTTTTAGCTTTGGCGGCGAGTTAAACCGTATACTACAGGGCACGTAGTGACAGTAGAATATTTCTTTCATTTCCTTTGGCAGCTCATAAGAACCTGCGCGATGAGGAATTCTGAACTTAGTCACATGAGTCACAGCTTTTATATGAATCTGTCCCTTTGTGATCACTTAATACTTTTGTTCTGAGATTAAAAAAAAAAAAAATTTAATGTTCCTTTAACGTCAAATCCAAACCACACTGACAATCGAAATGAGTAAGTGCCGTTTCAAAAAGTCACCGGATGCTTGGAGTTCACTCTCTGCAAAGTACTGTTTACTAAAGCCAGATATATTTTACTGCAATCAAAATATTATTCCATCCCCCCTTGATGAAATTCAGTACACATTATTTCCGTTCATGACATCTGTCGAAGACGGGAACAGAAAGAAAAGAAAAATCCTTTTGAATTTTTCTTCACAGAGATGATAGATTTTGCGACTCTTCAAACCTTTGCAAGTTTTAAAGTCACAGCCTGTTTTTCTCACAAATATTATACGGTAAACTTCTCCATCAAGTTGTTATTGTAAAAAAAATATATATAAATACAAAGTTTAACCTTCATTCAAAAGTTATGTACTGGGCATTTCGCGCTGCGTCTGGTAAACAGTTGCTTTTTAGGCGTTTGATCCCGAGCTCTTTATTAAGTTCACCTTTTTGAAGTAGATTACATTTATAGTTATTTTTGCATCTAAAATTCTTGCGTTAATGTTTGAAAACGTCACTATTACATTTATAATCATGACTGGAGCTACTAATGTGGTATGTGGCTGAAAGATAGAAGTG
The DNA here is from genome assembly GCA_000787095.1 of Periophthalmodon schlosseri. Classification (NCBI taxonomy): domain Eukaryota; kingdom Metazoa; phylum Chordata; class Actinopteri; order Gobiiformes; family Gobiidae; genus Periophthalmodon; species Periophthalmodon schlosseri. The sequence continues at coordinate 24,743 of KN469954.1, forward strand.
GTCACTTTAAAAGATGTATTTCCTAAGATTTCAAAATAGTGGAAGTTGTTTTCTTAGTACATCTAATGTTATGTAATATTAGTAATACTTAGTACTTTTCTAGCAGCATAGTTTTACTTCTACATGAGTAACATTTTCATTGAAGTAACGGTGAGTAAATGTTGTGGTTACTCTTCCCTCTGTGGGTAAGTTTACAAGTGACCAAAACCTTACACTGACAATATGAAATGATTTGAACGTTTGTGTTTCTTGCAGCGCTCCTTCATTTTTGTGTCTGTCTTTTGAAAATACCAGATTTAGTTTTGTCCTTCCCATTACATTAACTTCAAATTATAAATCAGATGTTACGTCCAGACAGTTACTCTTACTTGAGTAGTAATTTTCCCAAATACTTTTTAATCTTACTTGAGCAATTCATTTTACCACTGCTTTGTACTTTTACTTGAGTAGAAGTAACATTACTCTTACTTGAGTACAACTTTCAGCTACTCTACCCACCGTAAGGTACTAGATAATAGTAGTTGCAATAGTGATAGCAGTGGCCGTAGCGATAGTAGTAGTAAAAGTAGCAGTAAGTATTGGAGTAGATGTAATAGTAGTAGTTTGGTTGTAGTATCAGAATCAGAATCAGAATCAGAATCAGGAGACTTTTATTGCCATCGTCAGTGATCACAACTCACAAATTAGGAACTTTCTTCGGTGATAAAGTGCAACATAAAACACTGAATAATAATAGTATTTAAAAAAGTAGAAATATAGCTATTATAAATGCAAATAAGGGCAAGCATAAAGTTAAAAAAGATAAATACAACAAATACAACAACATCAGAACAACAGTGGAAACACGACTTATTAAGGTGACCGCTGTTATAAAGTGTCCAGGTTAGTACAGATATTCTAGTAATAAAGGTGTAAGCAGCAACAGGTGAATGACAAGTCTAGTGCTCCGCGTGACTTTCCCGCTCAGAACACTGCTCATTTATCATTGACGAGGTTTTGAGTGATGCTACATGTAAACATGGCACAGTTCTGGTTATTTAAGTACGAGATGAAAGTAGCACAGTGACTGTGAGGGTCTGATGGACGTCAGAGCATCAGCGGCAGACAAACTCGTATCTAGAAAAGGGCTCTTAGTTGCCATAGAAACACCGGGAGAGGAAATTAAAAAAAGGTAGCGTGTAGGAAAACATTTTTTTTTTCATCATTATAGCCCCTTCAAAGCTCCGGTCCACACACACACACACACACACACACACACACACACACACGGCTTTTAGTCCAGTGTGAGGTTGTTTGATGCAACACACAAGTGGGTATTTTTCAGGGAGCGTTTGGGTGCACGACTCCCACACTGTTCATTAGTGCAAAATAGACTTTGCATCATTTGAAATCACACAGTCTAACATATTAATATTTTAACTATTATACTATTATGTTTTTTTTTAATTATTCATCATGTGGCCATTATTAACGTTCTCTTCTAGGGGCTGTTTTCCAATTAAAATGAATAGAAACAGCGGTGATAGATGGTCTAGCAGTAGTAATAAATGAAGTAGCACAGTTCGTAGTACTAGTTGTGATAGTACAGCAGTATTATCTCAAATTTAAATGTTTGTCTTTTAATCAACTCTGAGTAGAAACCTCCTTTTAAAACAGAAATTACAAATCTGTTCTCAGCGCTTGTTAGGAAAATCCAAATGATTACGTTTTTCAAAACTGGCAGGCTTGACTAATCGCAGTGACGAAATAATGTGTGTTTGCAATTTAGACATAATGGCCTTGATAGACTAAGTGTGTGTTCACTCAATACCAATTTCAGTACAACAAAAACAGAACCATCATTTCCAACACCAAATAATAGTAGTTTTTTTAATATTAAAATGCATTAAAAGTTTTATACATCAACATTCTAAAACTATTCAGGAAATGGACAGTTTTATTGGCTGGCAAATCCAGAATGACATCTCTCTTTATTTTTCTAACACATTGATGTCAGTCTGGTCCCCACGTCCTCCGTTGCGTCTCAAGCCCGGCCGAACATGATCGTCCAATCAGATTTGTTTCTTTCAGTGACACATGTGAAACGAAGGAGCTCATTGGTCACCTATGATTTACAAATAAAATCAAATTTATCTCAGCTCAAATTAGAATTAAAATGAGAGTTTACTGCTTTGCTCATAGATTCTGCAGAATTTTTTCCTTTATTATTTTCAATACGGACGGACCATGCCTGTCCCCGATTGGCTAATCCACCTGTCAATCACGCCCATTTGAAAACAGGGACGTTCGCCGGTGACCAGACTCATATCTTCATAAAGCATTGAAGAAGTGTGTGTTCTGGATCCCATTTATGTATCAGTACTTGTTAAAAGTTTGAGAGTTTCAATATAAGTTTCAGTTCAGTTTTTAACAACTCTCAGGGACTACGCTCGGGATTTTTGATGTTTCTTGTCGACATTCATGGTTCATTTTCTGAATACTGTAGCGTTCTGGTGAAGTAAACACGCCGAATTTCTTCTGGTTGTTTATTTTCTGAACACAAGGGCTACTGTCGGCCGTAACCCGCGCCAAAACGAGCAAAACAACAGCAGACTCAACTCACTAGAGCCAGTCTCCAAAACAGACCAATAAATGACGAATAGAACCTTCACATCAACTTGTCGGCAGAGCAGCCAAGTGTCTCACACAAAAGCAGTTATATTAACGACAACACATAAACAGTTACAAGAGCAAGTGCCAAGTGTCAACCCAGAACTAAACACAAAACATCAGATCATTGAAATAAAAACAATAGAAATATATGAAACACCCTTAAAAAGTATTTCTCCAAAGTTTGAATTCTTCTCCAAACACACGCCTTTACTGACAGAGGGTTGGCTGTGGACCATTAGGCTGTGCTGACGATTAGAAATGACTGAATCTCAACTCAATTCAAACCAGACTGCATACGTAAATGGACCTAGCTAACCTGCTAGCCGCCGCGTTCCAAATAGGAAGTGAGCTTCCACCACCATCGACTCTGGCTCCAGTTCACTTTACATTGAAAAACTGCTGCTGTCAGACTCGTCATTTTGGTCTTAAAATGTTCGTATTAACCCGCTTTGCATGATCCTGGTGTTTTTATCGCAAGTTTGTGCCCGTAAATCAAGATATGAACATTAATAACAGACAAAACATGCGCTTTCTTTCTCTGAGGTCGCTCCTGTTATCGTTAGCAACAGGTTTGATTGACAGCGTTGCTAAGCGCCCGCTCCCCGCTAAACCAGCGTTGCGGGCGGGGAGGGGCGTTATTTTCAACAGCCTCGCTCCGGATTGGCTCTTTGGTCGCTATGATACTCGCGGTCGGAATTCCAAACGTGGAACTCGGCTCCAAATTCGCCGCTATAACCGCTCCAGCCTCGACGTGGTCGAAACTCGGCTCCAAATTGGCCCCTATAACCGCTAGCCTCAATGAGCTTCATTTGACTGGAGCCAAGCGCTATGGTGACGTCACACTCACTTAGTCCACGTCTTTACACAGTCTGTGATTAAAACTATACAAATCACACATCCCTACTAACAACTAATGAATCTTAAATAATACTAGTAAAACCATAATGTCTTTTTCCTCTTTTTGTAGCGAGAAAAAACAAGAAGCTGATAAAGAGAATGAACCAGACTCGACCTCCGGCCCAGGACCACAGGGTGCACATGCCGGTCCCCATCATCCCCATGGGCCTGTCCCAGCTGGTGCCCACCATGCTGTCCGTGCTGAAGGCCATAGAACCAGAGATCATATACTCGGGCTACGACAGCACCGTCCCCGACACCTCCTCCCGCCTCATGACCACCCTCAACCGACTGGGCGGGCAGCAGGTCATCTCCGCGGTCAAGTGGGCCAAGTCTCTGCCAGGTAAGAGCGGGCGTGATTGCATAAGAGCTCGGAGAACTTTGGAGGAATTCATCAATACATACACAATACAGTGAAGGTGCTGAGTGTGCACGACAACAATCTAGACAAGCAAAGGTCGTTTATTAAGTTATTTACAAAGAATAATATGTTCAAATTAGAGATGGGCCAATATTTGTACTTTTCAGCCTTAAATCGCCAGCAAAGACCGATATTTTTTGGCTGACCCGCTGGCTAAAAAGTACACATAACGCTTTATTTTAACAGATGGCGACGATTACGCCAATGACTGCTTCCTATTTGGAACACGGCGACGAGCAGGTTAGCTACGTCCATTTATACATACAGTCTATGGTTATAACGTTGTTCTCTGATCAAAAACGTGCATGAAGAGGTCATATACGCCGTCCACGCATGTTTCAGTAATCTGTCGATCTCTCCCGGGCACAATTCAAACCCTCAGCAGTACGATTCTGTCCAATTGTCGGCCCACAAACAGTTTTCCGTAAATGTGCAAAAGCAGGATACACAACAGCACAGTCCTGATGTGATGTGCAGTAGTTTCATTAGAGGGATGTAATGTGATAGTGCTCTGAAGGGGAAGTGACTTTGCACGAGGGAAACTGAATCTAAACATTTTAATATGTTGTTTTGCACTGTACAAAATGTGACTACACAGCTCTCTTAAAGGTTTGTGGTAAAAAGGGATGTGGGTCAGTTTGTAGTAAAGTTAAATATCTATAAATCGGCCCAAAAATAGAGCTCATCAGCCATCGGTTTCTCTGGATTCGAAGCAATCAGTATTGGCCATGAAAAAAACAAAACAAAAACATATATCTAGTTAAAATAAAGAACAATATGGATTAGAAAGAAGTGCATTTAATATTATATCGATGGATTGAATTTGAATAATGTGTTAAGCAGGAAGAAAATGAACTGTTTAAGTTTTAAAGAGAGAGTATTTTACTTCTGTGGGGTATTAATTGCTAAAACATAACATATTTAGATCAGCGTGTTACCTTTTACTGTTTTCAAAATGCTGTATTCACCGAAAAACAACATATTAAAATGTTATGTTGTTCAGTAAGTCAGGCTGAGCGTTGGACAGAGGGTTTGAATGGCGCCCTGGACAGATCGCTAGATTACTCAAACGTGCACGGACGGCATATAAAACCTCTTCATGCATGTTTTTGATCAGGAAACAACGTTATAACATGGTAGAAAAGTTCCAAAAAGTTGATCTCGCGTGTCAAATACCAACTGTAGAAGGAGTAAAAGTACTTTTTTATAGAAATACATCACGTGCGAAACTATTTTCATTCTTCTCAAGTATCACATTTTGAATAATTGTGCCCCATTATCCATGAACCGCGTGTCAGCGCAGCTTCTTAGGATGACCTTTACAAATATGAAATGCCTATATTAAAAATGAAATTACTTGAAGGTCCCTTTTATCATCTCTGCACCAACTCACATTAAAAGTCCCGGTGACAGTTATTCACTTCTGATGACTCACTTGAAACTTTGAAATACCATTATCATCAAATATACAGACGTTTGAGATGAGAGAGCGTGTACACGGAAGGTAAGGTGGTACTAATTATTCATACTTAGCTATTTATAATGCACTCCACATGTGGGTTAAATTATTAAGGTAATTCTACGCCGGACGCTATCAGCAGCCTGGAAATACCCTTGAGTGGACACAGGCCTTGGAGTCCGCAGCGAGTCTATAGACAATATACAATGTGTTTATATGTGGCCTGCTGCGGGCGAGACTAAGTGTTTTTTGATAAGAAGAGCGTGATGAGCATGTGTATTTCTGTAATCGTTCATCAGGACTGTCGACATCACGGCTGCTCTGTACTACACACGAGGACACTGGGGCTAATTGGTCACGCATGATATTGTCCTAAGATGCTGCGGGCTCGTGCGCAGCCGTTAGCGTCGGAGACAGTGCACACTCTGGGGCGAGGCGAATTTTTTTTCTAGAGCACAAATTGCACGCAAGAACATTAAAAAGTGCTGGTAGATACGGATATGGGCCTTGTGCGTTCAAAATGAATCAACCACGATGATAAATTCTGACGGATTGAATTTGAGTAATGTGTTTAGCAGGAAGAGAATGAACAGTTTGAGTCTTTAAACGGAGGTATTTTACTTCTATGGGGTGTTAATTGCTAAAACATAACATATTTAGATCAGCATTTTACCTTTTACTGTTTTGAAAATGCTGTATTCACCGGAAAACAACATATTAAAATGTTTAGTTTCAGTTCCCCCCGGGCACATTACAATCAGCTGCATCCCACTAATAACCACTATAACCACCAAAATAACTCATAATATTGGTATAGCATTGTTTAATAATACAGTAAATGAACCAAGTCATGTTTAAATCTTGCCATGGCTCCTGCTTGTGGACCCCATCTCAGGTACTGTCTTGTCCTGTTGAATTTATGCAGTGGTGGAACATAATGAAGTAAAAGTACTGAAATTAAGTACAAATTTTAGGTATCTGTACTTTACTTAAGTACATTTTAAAGTGGATAACTTTTTACTTTTACTTTACTGCATTTAAGTGCAGCAGGTATCTGTACTTTCTACTCCACTACATTTTTGAACTGGACTAAAAAGTAAAGTAAGTAAGTAAAGTATTTTTTATTATTGTTTGAGACCTGCTGAAAAGTCTGAGGGTTTATTTTCAACACGTTTGTAGTTTGAGCAACACAAATATACCAAGAAAAACAGCTAGAAAAAAAATATTGATTCATTTTTTTTTTCTGTTGAACAAAATTCAGCACAAATCTTTATCAAAATCGCTACATTTGAAGTCTTATAAGACCTTAAAATGTGCGCGAAATACTTTTACTTTTACTCTTTAAGTGCATTTTTAAACAGGTACTTTGATACTTTTAGTTAAGTAGATTTTTTCATGTGATACTTTTACTTTTACTTGAGTATTTTTTGCTTCGCTATCTGTACTATTACTCGAGTAACAGCATTGAGCACTTCTTCCTCCACTCTGTTTATGTCATCCGTACATGCTACAGAATCCGTACAGAACAAGAATCACAGACGAAACAGATGATTATTGTGACGTTACATTTAAAAGAGGAGAGTACAGATACAGTTCTGTCACAAGCCCAATACACAGAGCAGTTATGAGCCTGTCAGACAGTGGACTGTACAGGCCTTTGTCACACTGTCTGGATTTGGATCTATAGGGTCTATGTAAAGCAGGTTTCTCATGTTGAGTCCTGAGAAATGATTTAAACTGCGGTCTCTGTGGTTTCACACCTTCTTGTACACACTGACACCTGCATCCAGTGTACTTTCATCAGTGGTGGAAGGTAACGAAGTACAAGTAGCAAAGTACTGTACTGAAGTAGAATTTTTAGGTATCTGTACTTTACGTAATTAAATTTTGCAGTGGATACTTTTTACTTTTACTTCACTACATTTGAGAGCAGGTATCTGTACTTTATAATCCACTACATTTCTGAACTGGACTGAAAAGTAAAAAAGTACTTTTCATATGGTGTGAAGGGTTATTTTTACCATGTTCGTGGAAACATCCTGACTAAAGTCTTTGAGTTCAAGCTTCGGCTTTGAGCGAACAAAAATAAATACGCAAAATCCATAAGGAAAATTAAGACATTGATCCATATTGCTGCTGTTGACCAAAATATGTATCATTTTTAAATCAATATCACTACATTTAACACTTTAACAAATTAACAACACTTGTGTGAAATACTTTTAAGTGTTACTGTTAAAATACATTTTTAAACTGGTACTTAAATACTTTTACTTAAGTATATTTTTTCATGTCATACTTTTACTTTTACTTGAGTAACTTTTAACCTGTGTATCTGTACTTTTACTTAACAAAATCGAGTACTTTATCCACCACTGGCTTTCATTCAACTATCCAAAAACTGGTTCACGACAATGTCTCCACTGATTCTCCATAACTGTTTTGTTGTAATAAAAAATACAGTTTTATAAAGTTGTGTAAGTTGTGTACCAAATAGCCCAACAAAATGGTCATACTACATACTACATATTTTATTTTTTTATCCAGATCGGTCCACGTCTTGACTTTTTCCTGTTATATTAAAGCAGCGAGCAGAGGAATCCAAAGCATGTTAGTATGAACCTTATAATCAGGTGCACAAAGCCTCATGACACACTAATCGCTGTAAATCATTCTTCTCCCTCTTAAGTCATTGTAATTTCCACTGTGAGAACCTCCGTACGCTGCCTGTTTCTTTGAGTTCGCCACATTGGACTCGGGGTTAAATCAGGCCGCATTTGGTGCCTGGACGGCTGCCAACGCTCTGGTGAGGGCCGCTTCTCA
>KN469954.1:37700-56735 GCA_000787095.1 Periophthalmodon schlosseri
CTACTACTACTATTATTCCTACTGCTACTTCTACTACTACTACTATTATTCCTACTGCTACTTCTACTTCTACTAACTACTATTATCCTACTGCTACTTCTACTTCTACTACTACTACTATTATTCCTACAGCTAGTTCTACTTCTACTACTACTACTATTATTCCTACTGCTACTTCTACTACTACTACTACTATTATTCCTACTGCTACTTCTACTACTACTACTACTATTATTCCTACTGCTACTTCTACTACTACTACTACTATTATTCCTACTGCTACTTCTACTACTACTACTACTATTATTCCTACTGCTACTTCTACTACTACTACTACTATTATTCCTACTGCTACTTCTACTACTACTACTACTATTATTCCTACTGCTACTTCTACTACTACTACTACTATTATTCCTACTGCTACTTCTACTACTACTACTACTATTATTCCTACTGCTACTTCTACTACTACTACTACTATTATTCCTACTGCTACTTCTACTACTACTACTACTATTATTCCTACTGCTACTTCTACTACTACTACTACTATTATTCCTACTGCTACTTCTACTACTACTACTACTATTATTCCTACTGCTACTTCTACTACTACTACTACTATTATTCCTACTGCTACTTCTACTACTACTACTACTATTATTCCTACTGCTACTTCTACTACTACTACTACTATTATTCCTACTGCTACTTCTTCTAGGGCTGCACGAGTTTGAAAAAAATCAAAACAAACGTATTGCAATTTTTCTTTTTCGAGTGTTGCGCTTCAGTTCGCTGTACATGCGTAAAAATTTGAATTCCACACATTGTAAACAACTCAAGCGCATATAACATTTGAGACGTTCCTTGTACTACTTTCATAAAATCTATATAAAAAGTTACATTTACGAAGTCGTATTATCCACGACGCATTTTACCGCAAAACGACCCCGTTCCTCTCCCGTGTCTCGACTGTTGACGCGCAAAAATCAGCGTTTCCCGTTGAACCTCACGCGTCGACGGAGATAAAAATACACACGCGCGTCACCGATGCAGCCGGGTCCAAAACACACGCCTTAAACCCGGGGCTGTCCGGAGAACGCGCGCTATCGATTTTTAAAGGAAGAAGGTGTGTGTGTGTGTGTGTGTGTGTGAGTGTGTGTGAGTGTGTGTGTGTGTGTGTGTGTGTGTGTGTGGAAGTGAGACGTGAAAATCCATCCGAGCTGATCTGGTGGTCTGGTTTAGACCCGCGGCGCTGTACCACATCCCTGCTGAGGCTGTTTACCCTGAGCTGAATAACAGGAAAGACCAAAGCGGTTTAGAGGTTTACAGAGAGCTCCTCTTGTTTCCAAAACCAGTTATTTTAGAACGTTTCACACCGAGAACCGCAAAAAGAAATACGGTTTGAAAGTGACAACAAGGACAAGGACTAAGTCGGGCCCTGGGGGAATATAGATAGAGAGATAAAAAGAAAAATGGGCGAGTCATAAAGGTTAAAACCGAACCATTACCTGTATGTGTTAAACTAGACGAGGGATAAACCAGAACTGAACCAGGACTTAACCAGGGCTAAACTAAGACTGAACCAGGATTAAACCAGGATTGAACCAGGGCTAAACTAAGACTGAACCAGGATTAAACCAGAATTGAACCAGGGCTACACTCAAAATTAAACCTCCATCGCAAACCCAGGAACCAGGACTAAACTAGGACTAAGCCTGGACTGAACCAGGACTGAACCAGGTCTGAACCAGGTCTTAGCCAGGATTTAACCAGGGCTAAATTAAGACTGAATCAGGATTAAACCAGGATTGAACCAGGGCTACACTTAGACTGAACCAGTACCAAACCCAAAATTAAACCTCCTTCGCAAAACCAGGAACCAGGACTAAACTAGGACTCAGCCTGGACTGAACCAGGACTGAACCAGGTCTGAACCAGGTCTGAACCAGTACTTAACCAGTACTTAACCAGTACTTAACCAGGATTTAATCAGGGCTAAACTAAGACTAAACCAGGATTAAACCCAAAATTAAACCACCATCGTAAAACTAGGACGGAACCAGGACTAAACCAGGACTAAACCAGGACTAAACCAGGACTAAACCAGGACTAAACCAGGACTAAACCAGGACTAAACCAGGACTAAACCAGGACTAAACCAGGACTAAACCAGGACTAAACCAGGACTAAACCAGGACTAAACCAGGACTAAACCAAGACTAAACCAGGATTAAACCCAAAATTAAACCACCATCGTAAAACTAGGACGGAACCAGGACTGAAGCAGGACTGAACCAGGACTGAACCAGGACTGAACCAGGACTAAACCATGACTGAACCAGGACTAAACCAAGACTAAACCAGGAATAAACCAGGACTGAACCAGGACTAAACCAGGACCAAACCAGCATAAAGCCATGACAGAACCAGGATTAAACCAGGACAGAACCAACAAGGTCTAAACTAGGACTGAATTAGGGCCTAGTCTAAACCAAGACTACCCCGGGTTTAAATCAGGTCCAAACTTGAGCTAAACGGGACTAAACTAGCACTATGTAAGGTCTAAGTAAGGCATAAACCGCCTGTAATGAACAGGGACAAACAAACAAAATCTCAGGAGTCTTTGGAACCACCATGTCCCCCCGAGGACTCCGTGAACCCCAGTTTGAGACCCCTTTGTCCTGTGCTTTCAGAGAGCGCATGAAGCTGCCCTTTATGAACGAGCAGTGCGAGCAGATGCTGAAGATCTGTAACGAGTTCGTGCGGCTCCAGGTGTCCTACGAGGAGTACCTGTGTATGAAGGTCCTGCTGCTGCTCAGTACAGGTAAAGTCCACCCACACGTACAAGAACATTAGGAGAACATGTGGAGATAAACACCCTTTGCATTGTACGGAAACTGCAAAATAAAGGGAAAAAATTCTATTCATTTTACACAGCATTTTCTACAGTAATAACAGTGATGTGACGTCGGCTCTTTTGAACGGTTCCTTCACGCGAACGGATGGAACCGGATCTCATTTTTAAAAGAACCAAATCTTTTTCTTTCAAATTTTTTATGCACTTTTATACTGAGTAACTCTAATCCAACAGTCAACACAGAAGCAGAGCTAACGACACGAATGAGAGCTTTGTGCACAAAAAAAAAAACGATTTGTCATTGTAATAAGTTGTTTTTTAAATTATTTTTATTGTAGCGCAACGTTTTATTTAGATTATGCATAATTCCAAAGGGTGAACTCACTCCCACTCTCAGTTTGAACCATTTAAACATGTCATTTCTTTCTGTGATTAGTTTGTAGCTAAAATGAGTTTTCACATTGGCTTCTGTCATTTAAATAAATAGTAAAAAGAGCCAGTTTTTTGAAGGGCTCTTTGAAGAGAGCAGATCCAACAGATTCGGATGCCACAAAGGAGCCGAGAGTCCCATCACTAGTAATAACTAAAACAGAAGCTTCTGGCCGAGTCACCTTTTTTCATCCAGTCAGGTTCATTGTTATTAAGAATCATGGGAAGCCGGCTGCCTGACACTATCCCAGACACTGCATTTGCGTTTGCATTTTCAAAAGTAACTAAAAAGCAAGTAGTAGACAGAGATTTGAGAACTAAATGTATGTTTCCTTATTTACTGCCTGACACTATCCCAGACGACTGTTTCTTTGTCACGGTGCAACATCACAGCGGCAGAAAGGACTAAGTGGGCGGGGTCAAAAGCTCAAACTAAAACATGTTCCTGACTCATGGTTTGGAATCAGCTACAGGCCCTAAAATGGTTCTTATGTTCCCCTGTGGAAACGTACTTATTCTTCTCTTCTTGTCCCTGAATATTTTCTTTTTCAGGTTCTTCTAGAAATATATGATTTCTTTAGGTTTTATAATCGCGCTACGTGAGCGAGTCAAAACTTAAAACCAAAATATCTCTGAACATGTTAATCCATGCAGATAATTATGACATAATTAAATACAGGAAATTACGGGAAATTGAAGGTCACAGCAATTAAATGAATGACACACTGTTTTCATTTATAAACGAGGTACTGTGAGGTGTGTTGACTTTGGATGTACAGTACATTAAGTGGTCTATGCAATATATGTTTGTGAGCTTTCTATTAACAAATCGTCCCCTTAGAACTAAAAGGTTCTGTCTGCATTATGGGTCGTTCTGAGATATTGAGGTTTAAAGAGTGAAGGTTTTTGCTCATATACACCTGAATGTTTAACCCTAAAAAACTAAAAAAAATTAAAAAGAAATTGACAAAAGTATACATATTGCATTCAGTAACTAGAATATAAGACTAACAAACAAAAACAAACCTTATCATTCTAAGGGGACAAAATGTCCTTTACTCCCTGTACTTGGGTGTCGCCTGTACCTTTAACGTCAGAAATTATGAGAGGGCATTTGAGGCAACACAGCTATAGGGCCACATGTAATTAGCTAAAAATATTCCTGGCATGGTATTTAAGAATATGTCAAAGTAACATGACCCTGTAAATCTTTAGTTAAAGTGCATATGACAAGTTTTCATGTTTTTATAATTATTACTTGGTTTGGAATAGTACCTGTGGTAAATATTTACCATTGTTCAAATCAGTTAAGTGGTAATTTGTGGAAAAAAAGTTGAAAAGTACAGGGTGTCCATAAAGTCTCTTTACAATTTCAAACATTTATTACAAAGACAATTGATCAGATATATTAATCAGACGTGTTCTGTTGTACTCAGTGGTTTCCAAAGTGTTTTACATCATTTAATACACTTTTTTATATGGGCACCATTAGTCGCACGAAGCACATCAAGACGGGACTGGATTTCTTGCCATGTTCGCTGTAGCTGAGCCTCATCAGTGTTTCAATTACATCTGTATCTTTTGCTTTAGTTCAGTAATGTCACGTATCTTTGTTCGATACACAATATCTTTAACACAGCCCCAAGAAATCCAGAGGTGTGAGATCTGGTGAACGTGGTGCAAACAGAATTGGTCCATTCCTTCCAAACCAATGGTCTGGAAATGTTTGATTGAGGGACTCGTGAACATGGAGACAATGTGGTGGGACCATGTTGCTGGAACATGATGGTTGATTGAAGGTCCTGCAGTTGTGGTGTCACATGTTCAGTCAAAAGGTCAAGGTCGACATCTGCAGTAACTGAGCTCTTGTGGAAGAAAAATGGACCAATAATTTGATTGCACGTAACTTTTAGAACCACTGAGTACAACAGAACAAATCTAATATATCTTATCAATTGCCTTTGTGATTAAATTTTAAAATTGTAAGGAGACTTTATGGACACCCTGTATTTTAGTTTATTTTATTGTAGCGTAGTATAGTGTGAAAGTTATGGAATTACTTCTGTCATATCTGCTGCTCATGTCCAACCAGGAAGTACAATTATACACCACCAAAATTTTAAAACTAGAAAAAATCGTCAAGTTTTTTGGTAAAATCTTTAACACGATGATAAATATGATTTAGTTTTACAATGTTTTTGGAGCAACTCAATATATGAAACTGTTTCATTGGCACTGCAAAGTCAGGATTGGCCAATAGAAAAAAAACAGATCAGACATACATCTCAAATAGTACGGTCACACCTATTCTTTCGTAACATAAATCCTGTGATCATTTTTGGACCGATGAGTCAAAACCCAGGAATCCATTGGCTTCTATATAAACACTACCTTTATAACCCCATTTAACCTGTTGACTCTTAGATTGCGCTTCAAATTCTAATAATGTTTTCACCCCAAAATAAACAACATAAATAACGTTGAAGTTACAGGTCTTGCAGAGTTGAGTTGTTGAGTTATATTAGGGGTATTTATTTTTGTCTCGGTCCAATAGAGCTTCACATACCCAGCGTATAGTAAATCTTGTCAGCACCAGCCAGTTTGCCTCTTCAGATGCACCACTGGAAAATACAGCAAGGTTGTATGAGGACAGAGTATATTTTGGTTTATACCAGACATGGGCAAACTACGGCCCGGGGGCAACACACGGCCCGTTGGGCTTATTAATCCGGCCCGCCGAACGTAACCAAATTATATTAAAATTGGTAAGGGTAAATGTTGTTCAATTCACCTTTCCCCTGTAATGCCGTTTCCCCAAAAAATGGCGCACTTCAGCTACATCAACCTTGTTCGCGTGTATTACTCTTATTCTCTTATCAGCTGTTCTGCAAAAATGAGCTTATCAAAGAAAAGAAAAGTGGATAGTGAGTCGCTGTTTTCAAAGAGAACAATATCAGCCGTCACTTTGCTACGAAGCACGGCAACTACGCTAGCAAGCCGTCAACGCAGGAACGGGCGGCTACGGCTCAGAGGTTGAAATATATACATGTATATATCCTGGTTCGGCCCCTCTGTCAAATTTTAGAACCTATTGTGGCCCCTGTGTCAAAAAGTTTGCCCACCCCTGGTTTAAACCCACGCCTTCCTTTGTGACGATGACTTACAGTACGGGGATTTTGATATTCCACAGATCTGACCTGAAAATCACCACGGCTTGTCTCCATGGAGATAGATATTGTAGAAAAGTTACTTACTTCACCTTTAAACTTGTGGTTGTCAAGTTAAGAGGGGAACTACTCTTCCTCTGTGTATAAAATCAGTTACATTCTGATGTGGCAAAGTCTCCTTGTCTGGTCCATCTAAAAAAAATCTGTGATAAGCCTTTCGGATATTATTATTTTGTTTTATTTTTTGTGTACAAGTAGCTGCGTGAGCTTGGTATTTATGACAGATACTCATCCCTACTGTTTATTTCGTTATACAGCGTTATAACAGCACAGACTAGTGCTGTGTTTCGGATGACATCACGTCATTCTGTAGGCCAATAATATTTAATACAGATGGGGGCAGTTAAAATGAATATGGTTCAAATGCGCATGAGTGTCGTAATACAGTGAGTTCTTCAGTTCGCTATAGAAATGATCAGGTTCAACATTTGTGAATTTACCTTTTGGATAGTCCATGGGAAAGTACAATCTAATCAATAGGAAAAACAGGCTCTGAGAGTATGACATCACACAAACACCAATAAAATAAAATTAATCATTGCTTGGAATAGCGTGCGTGCTAACTTCCCTTCCACCAGCATTCCTATTTTATGTCAGCGCGTTGATCCGTGTTTTTTTCCATTACATAATCCAACAGCATTGACTGGCAGCAGCGTTATTTACTCTCAAAATCCAATGTCTTCCTGCTAGCCGCAGACGCCGCCCACGATGAGAGGCTAGATAGCATAACCCATTTATCTGATTATGTAAATGGGGCAGTATTTTTGTCTGCACCAGCCCCCCTCTGTGGATTCTATAGGCCACTGACTCCGCTCCGCCCGGGCACGGTGCCAGACGACTCCCAGCCAACCTTATTGTGTAAATATGTGTGTATTATCAGAGGTGGGTAGAGTAGTTAAAAATTGCAACAAAAGTAACAAAAAAAAAATATTTGGAAAACTACCACTGAAGTAAAAGTCACTTAAAGAGTAATTTTCTGGATTTATAATTTGATGTTAATGTAATTTGAAGACAACACCTCAAATTAATTTTCAAGGTTAGACACAAAAGTGAGACAAGTGGTGCTAGAAGTGGTGCTAATATTGTCCACATAAAGCGTTTGTCATTTGTCGACTCACAGTGGGAGGAGTAACAGTACTTCAATAAAAATATTACTCAAGTAGGAGTAAAAGTGCTGCTAGAACAGTCTATATATATATATATAGATAGATTGAGATATAGAGATATAGTGTCTGGTATAAATATTTCAATCCTTTTTCCAGGATAAAGAGATGGGGGAAAAGAAGCTATAGCTACAAAGAAGCTATAGTCATATTCGTGCCAGATTTTGCATATTTTCCACTGCGCAGGGTCAGGCCTGGCATGGATCTATTCACAAGAGTTTGCCAGAAATTCAAAATATATCGTGCGCTGTCAGATTCAATGGTCACAGAGTATTTGCGCAATTGTTGAAATGTCATGCCATTGTTTACTCATTAATTATTTTGCGAAGAGACGCTACGCAGAAAATATTTTCAGTTAACCATTAAGACAGTTCATGGAATTTGTAAGAACTTTTAGGTCTATCAACTTTAATGGTGCAATATGTCACTTTTCTAGTGGAGGTCCGCTAACTGCTTGTCTCCGTATAGATGGTATTGCTTTGTCTGGAATGTTCCACAGTATGGCATTAAACCTATAATTTTTTTTACTGTGGAAAACATTGATTGTAACTTTGAGCGCGCTTGCCTCTTCACAGATCTGACCTGTAACTTGGCCTGGTAGTGTTACCTTTTTGTCTCCGTGGAGGCTGAGAAGTTTCCTGTTAAGTGTGATGTCACTTCCGGGTCCAAGGCAGGCAGCATGGTGCAAAATTGAAAATAAAAAAAACAAAGCTAGAAATCAGCTGTGAAGTTGCCAGTTGGACCCAAAAGTTACATCATCACTTAACTCATCACTCTATTGACCTTATTCCGCCCCGCCCACTTTTTCCTCTAAATGCGACTAAACTGCACTTTCTTTGTGACGGTGCTTCCGGTTAAGCGGGAATCCCATTCATTTCAATGGAGAATTTGGGAAAAGTTTCGCCACTAAACTCTGATATAAAAATTGGTTGATTGGTTGAAGAAGGTTGATTTGTATAAAATGTTCAATGTTCATGTGACCAACAAGTCAACACTGCACTGATTCTCTGGAGGCTTTAAAATGGCTCTTTAGTCCCTCTAGAACTTATTTACTGTCAAGATCGGCAGCTCCATGCAAAATAATACAACCCGGATGCAACTTCCAGAATAAAGTGAATACTGCGGAAAATTCTAGACATGGCACATCTCCATGGAAACAAGAACGCGTTGGACTCCACACAAGAAAAGCTGCATAGTGCACCTTTAAGTTGTAACTTCTAACTTTTTTCATGTTTTTTTTTAATGACCATATACCATGTGATAATAAAAAACACCTTTTTAAACTTTTATAACTTGCGTTCACATGTTGCTTGTTCACTTCACCATATTGTTCTGTGCAGTAAATGAATGCATAACTCACCCCGTGCTTGTGTTTGTTTTCAGTCCCAAAAGATGGTCTGAAATGCCAGGCGGTGTTCGACGAGATCCGCATGACGTACATCAAAGAGCTGGGAAAGGCCATAGTGAAAAGGGAGGAGAACTCCAGTCAGAACTGGCAACGCTTCTACCAGCTCACCAAGCTACTGGACTCCATGCAGGAGGTCAGAAAGGCTGACTTTGAAACTTAAACTAAACCCTAAACCCAAGAAAACTCACAAAAAATCGTTTATTAAAATGATTCAGGCTTAATGACTACTCAATTAATACCCCAACCCACTTAAAAAAATATTTGCTCATTATGATTTAAGTCTTTCTTCATGCTTGATAATAACTACACTTAAATTATCCTTAATAAAGTGTAACCAACTTCGTAGCCACATTTGAAAATTATTCTCAGAAATAAAGATCTATAACTTAAATCGGGACTAAACACCTTAACTCCTCCCACAACCGCATTTCAGATCGAGCTGCTAAACTGGGCAGTACCTGGAGGACTAAAGAGAGTGAGGACGGAGGAGGGGCGGGACTATTAAAACAACACATACACAGTTTAGTAGCGAAAGAAAAGCTGATTTAGTGTCAAGCTCCACTTTAATAATACTGATGTCTGTGTTATATAATATAATGCACAGCTTGGTAATGGCACTGCCAACTATAATGATCCAAATCAAACTAAACCTACATAATTACATATGTTTAACTCAAATCAATGGACATTTTCTGGCCTGAAAAGTCCATTTTGCCCTGCACCGTTTGTGTTTTTGTCTAATTTTGGCCCACACAAACCACATGTCTCTAACCTCCTCGTGTGCGCTTGTGTCCGCAGATGGTAGAAGGCCTCCTCCAGATCTGCTTCTACACGTTTGTGAATAAAACGCTGTGTGTGGAGTTCCCTGAGATGTTGGCAGAAATCATCTCCAACCAGATACCAAAACTCAAGGACGGGAGCGTCAAGCCACTCTTGTTCCACTCGAAATGACTGCCTTAAACTGTGAAGCAATGCCTTAATCAAACCCCAGCCCCATCCGTACTGTACTGCGTAGGCTACTACTCCTACCCGTGGCATCAGCTTTTGTCTTTGCTTGTCCTGCCGGTCTCCATTCCGGATGCTTTCGATCTGGGACTTTTCGCCATTTTCACGTCATGTTTAGTGGATTTTAGGAGCACAATAACCACCTTGGATTTGCCTTCGAGGTTGCAACTTGGCGTCCTGTGACATGAGACTATGGGGAGCTGGTTTTGAATGTTTTAAGGCAGGACAAAAATGGATTCTGTTTTCATTTTTTTAAGTCCCACCTGGAGATTTACTGCTGCGTCAACACCTTGCGCTCACCTCAATTTTTGGCCAATATGTCCACAAGTGAAATATTGTCGCCTAATTCTGGTTCGGTCCCCATCTTGGAGAATATTACTCATTTTTCATGTACTATGTGAAATGAAGAGTATGTAATTCAAAAAATATATAAATAGTTTCACTGTCTGTTCACCCCCAGGACACCAGTGGACAAAACTGTGAATTGCAATAGAAGCAGGTTTCTAGACCAATATAGTTTTTCAAAAGTCAAAAGGATTTTTTTTTTGTCCTATTCTAAGTGTGCGCTTTTCAAAGTCCACAAAGCCAATGTTTACACAGGATGTATCTGAGAAGGGAAGACCAGTGCCTTTTTTAAGCTTTCCGAGCTCCATATAGCCATCCACCCAAAAGCTGTTTTTGCTAAAGAACCTTGACTTATACTTCCCCCAAACATAGTACACGCAGTAGTCGGTTTGAAATTTCCACCCAGCCAATTCCTGTTTTGGTTCCAGTTGCTTTTCTCTTAGTGCTTCTCAAATGCACAGCGCTTATATAAGAATTCCCAGATGTGGTTGAAACAGACAGTATGCTAACAGTCAAAATTGGGAAATGTCAGGAAGTTTTCCATATAACATAGCATAGATCTACTGCTACTTCTACTTTTAATCGTTAATTTAAATTTACTACTAGCATATTACTAACTAAGGCTACACAGGCCGACATGCCAAGTTCATACCAGACTTATTTGGATACAACCAAACCTAATTGATTTTCAGAATTATTGTCAATTGAAAACCGGATATTTAAACGAACCATTCATATTTTAAAACGATTCAGAATAATACAATACCATTTTAATTAGATCATCATCAAACAGCGTCAGTGACTTTGAATGTATATATTTTACTGCTGGCTATTTAAAACAAGAGCGTTTGCCTATATCTGCAAGTGTAACATTCACATCGTAACCTGACAATATGTTCGTGTCCCGCATAAAAGAGAGAGTTTTACTGAAGTATTTTCATTGGAACTGTTTGATCGTCCATTTAGCAAAGCATACGATTCTCTTCATTGATACGATATTGGCGTTAAAGGTTTCTGTACATATGTTCCCACGCTCCCGCGCACACGGATAGTGCAGGTGACCTTTTTTGGAGAAGTGGCGTCCAAATCCTCTTTTTGAACCGAAGCTCAGGCTGTGACCGGATGTGTTTCACTAGTGCCAAAAGTCTTAGCAAGTTTAGTAGAGATTTTATTTTTTCAAAAGAAAGAGAGTAAATACAAATATTATTACTAATTTAAAAATAATATGGTGATTGTTATGCTTCAGGTTGTTCCAGCTTCAAGTATTTTTGTGTAATATATCAGATCGAATCTTGTATTTTTGGATTTGAAGGTGGTTAAAAAAAGTATACCTTTTCACCAGCTTTTGTGATGGCCAAAGCATTCATAGTGCAGTGAATTAAAAGCACACACCTAACAGAAAATATTTATCAACAAAACTGCCAAGTCTGTTGCATCAAAATCACAAAAATATTTAGATGTTCCGAAATGGTACTTTTGTTTTTCCTTTCGCAATGGTAAACAAACGGCAGTTAGCATAAGCGTTAGCCACAGTGACAGCTTGCTCTATGCTAACAAAATGGCCGCCCGTGTAGATGTGAACCACTATTTTATAATTAACCGTTCATTCTGGATTATTGTGGCTATCCTTACTGTTGTTTCTTTACAGTATTGCAGTCAATGGTGGTGGTGCTTGAAAAATACCAGCTTTAACATAAACATTAATGTAACCATATCATCATTTCTCAAAGGCCATATAGATGTATATAGGTTTTGGCTTATACTGCAGCGCGGACATATCCAGTGCAATTGATGTCTGTTATATTAATACAAGATATTTTTACATGGTCATAACCTCTTAATATATGCTTTTTACACATTTTAAAAACTATAAGGCCTTGAAGAAAGGGAGACACACAGCCATATTATATATATATATCTATATATATATATAGTCAAAATCAGGAACCCACAATCAATATATATGAATGCTTTTAATTTACAAGATACTTCTGCGATTTTTCAACTCCAGCTCCTTTGATATAAAAATTTTGTATATTGAAGTTCTTGTTTCCGTTGGTTCGTGTGTAAAGGTTGTTACAGTAGGAAACGTTTGATTTTAAAATGAAAAAAAATATATTGTGAAGTCATTGTAAATTAGTGGGGAAGTGTACACTGTGTTTTCGAGAAGCTAAGGTGGGATAAGAGAAAGGGCGGACATGAGGGTATATTATCAGAGTGACCAAAGCAGAAGAGGACAAACTATTTACACAAAAATATTGACAAACTAGTAGCACTTAAACCGATTCTATTACTTTTGTTATTTTTGATGGTATCTTGTATTGCTGTGAGGAATTACTGGTCACTTTAAAAAAAAAAATAGAGAATAAAATTATTGTGGTAAATCTAGCCAAACAGAATTGCACTACCCTCACACTGGCTGATAAAGTCTATTTTGTATAAAAACTAAAACATGCAAATATTATCTTTTAAGTTTTAAGGGCAGATCTTATTCACTGGTATATTATGGCTATGGCTTTCACTGAAGTCCGTTTTGTTCGTATTTCAGTTCATGTAAATGTAATCTAATGTAAAGTTCAAAAAGTATAAAATGTTTTGTTTTAAAAAAAAAAGAATAGTTTGTATAACTTCTGTATTACACCTCTTCTGTAGTCATTGTTGATATTTTCACCTATTTGATTCAATGTTGAATTAAGCTATCTGTGTTGTTCTTTGATATTGGATTTAGCATTGTGTCGGTAACAACTTTTCGTTTCTTTTATTTCTGTTGTTTTTGTCATCGCTGACTGAAAGTGAAAGAACTGATTTCTCTTAGTTCAAACATCTTACACAATAAAGTTTCCCATTTTTCAACGCTCAGCTCCAACTTGGTCTTTCCTTATTTATTTTTTATTATGGGGTTCCGGGTTCCTCTCCAGCGAACCCGGGTGTGTGAGAGTAAAAAAGCCCCCTCGTCCTGGTTTATAGTCCCGTGGGCACGTTTCTATATTTCAGTTGCCTCCTTAATCCAGGGATATTCTCCTGAAGAAGTCGGACTTCAGATGGCGCTGTCGTCCCGCCTCCATTGGTAGAACGACAGCGCCACGTGACCACTCTGAGGACGACCGTGAGCAGTCGAAACTGTCAGGTATGAAAACAAACTAAACCTTGGTCTGGAAAAATAATCTATTAAAATAAACTAAAGTAGTTAGGTCTGGTGTCTATAATGTGTGATGCAAGTTGATTATTGGACCATCAACAACTCAAATATGACCATAAAGGCCTAATACTACGTAAAAGTAAGGAACATGTCCCCAATAGTGCAAAGAAAAGATTGAAATATTGAGCCTGAAAAAAATATTCAACTATCATATATAACAATAAGTTGATACAGTAATTATCGTGACCTAGGTTTGATCACAGAAATCATGCCAACTAGCCAAGCCAGAGATGAGTAGTTGTTTCACTTTTTGACAACTTTCTGCTCTTTACCCCCTTTATGCTACATTACTGTATACTTTGTAAAAAAAAAAAGCAACAAGCCAAACGTGGTTGCTCTTGAAAAAAATATGAGTTTGCCACGTGGAACCATTTGAACGTTATGGTCATTGTCAGTTCAATGATTTACACATTACGTCTCTTTCATTGCCCCGTTACATGCCTGTTATATTTATAATGTCAAAAGTTAATGTTTTATTTCCAAAGCTAACGAGGGGAATTACGCAATAAAGATATTTTGTCAGTGGTGGAAGGTAACAGAGTACAGAAGTAAAAGTATCTGTACTTTACTTTAGCAAATCTATTTACTTTTGCTTCACTACATTTGAGAGCAGGTACTTGTACTTTCTACTCCATTACACTGTTTAAATTGACAAAAATTTTAAAAGTCCTTTTTTTATGGTTTGAGATCGCCTGGATTGGCTTAGCAGAACGTTAACCTTAACCCTAACCCTCAATTTTAATTGTATTATTTAAATATTAAATATTAAACAAAAATTAGGACAATTCCTTAGCAAGATCACATTTGACCGATTAATAGTTCTCAAAAAATGTGAAATACTTTTTGTTTTACAGGCACTTCAATACTTAAGTACGTTTTGTTTGTATGATACATTTATTTGACTAAATCCTTGCTCCTATATCTGTACTTTTACAGATACTTTTTTTCTTCTTCCACCATTGCCCTTTGCCAAAGCAAACATGACTTTAACTGGGAGTCGGTGCAACCTGAACTATCGTTAACACTGAAGCCCACATATTTGCCTCTGAAAGTCATTATTACAATATGTTTAGTCAGAAGAATAATCACTGCAACAGTGTCAATCACATGTATTTTATTGATGGTATTTTCAAATCACATTTGAAATCATATTTAAGGCTGCATACAAACTCAAATGATACAAAATCTGGGCAAACAACAAGGAATTAAGTTAGTAGTTAGCTAAAATATAAAATTTCATACTTAAAATTTTACCTTATCAAATGTGGTTTATGTATTTACAAAGTCATTAACACAGCACACAAATCAGCTCAGCCTTTTCAAAGTATAAATAAGATATGAACAAAGTAGTCTCATTTCACATTTCTCTAAAAATGTTGCTGTTTAAAAGTCACATGTCCCTTTTACAGTATGTTACACGTGTTCACTGCAGCCCAAAGCAGACCAAGGTTCATTCGCTATGTATTTGGACTCAAATGAATAACATAAAATATTGCTTCCACAAATGTAATATTGTGTTGTTATTGAATACTGTGTGAGATTACACTAACGATTTTGTGTGTTTGTTTTTTCATAACAATCACCTTAAAGGTTCTGTACCCAATTGTCTTAAACATATTTGTGCAAAATTTGTCCCGCTCCAGCACAGATATATTGTATAAGCAGCTCTTGAGGTCAAAACAAGTCCGCTGCGTCCTGTCTGCATCTAATCGGAAAGCGTTTTATAGCCCGATAATCAGGAAGTGCACATTAACGTGCTAGTTGTTGTTAGCTTTACCGTCACAGCAAAACTCCGCTCTTGTAAAACCTCTTATAAACTTATCACTGTGAGAGATTAGGATGCTCGGCATGCATAAGGTAAGTGAATAACTTTGGACCACCGCTAACTATTTCAAACAAACTAGTTCTGTTTTACATGTTTTTAAGAGTAAAAATCAGGTACAGCTCCTTTAAAACAAAAAAAAAACTGAATCCCTCCCCCCCACACACACACAAACAGCATATTTAGCTGGCCAATATGAATAAACGTGGTTCCCATATTTAACATATTTAAAAAGATTAGGCGTGTACTAGCTTTTATAACGCATACTTATTTCCATTGTGCCTGAACAACCAGATTTGAATACAAGGATACCAGATCCGAGATAAAAAAACAAAAAAAAACCAAACTACTCTACCATTTTCTCACACTTGAATGTAATGGGAACCAGTCCGTTATTGTGCTGAACCCGTCTTAGCAAACACCTGGCCTGCTTGTGACTTGTCTGAGCGTTGGTGGCCTTTTGGTGAACCGCTTTGAGTTACGCATTGTCCCGTCGTCTGGATCTGCCTCGGGACTTTCTCCAAGTTCAGTCCTGTCCCAAAGAATCAGCCGTCCTCTCCAGCGTTAAACCTGCTGACTAGGTTCGCTAGACTAGGTTCACTAGGTTCACAAAGAGTAGGGCTGAACAACACGCTGCAAATCCACCTTAATAATAACAGCGAACGCATTACTCATATAAGGAGAATTTGAAGGTGTTATAATGTTTTGGGACTGACAAAGCTTTTAAAATGCCATCGTCCGTCTTGAATCCTCACATTTTTTATTTTTTTTGTTCCGGTTTAAATGTAATCGCTCCTCTTCAAAGCACTTCACTCTTTAACTGTAAGGTTGGCAGACTGATCGCAGTAGAGTCCTTTGGCGAGTTCCTTTGGCGAGGCGCTTCACCGACATCGACATCGTCGTTTTGGAAGTGGGAATTGTAAAAAAATAACGCCAAACTGGGCAGCAACTTTGAAAGTCCAGAAAAAATCACGATAAACCTAATAATTTGTATGTTAAAATTGATGTTATTTGTTGCTATGGCAATATTACACGCAGATATTGCTTATGACTTTTAAAAAATACTTTAAAAATCTATATTGCGCAGCCCTATTTATTCTTTAATTTTGAATTTAAAGTTCAAATTCTTTGCTTCTTGTTGTCATATGAGGTGAAGGTTTTGTCCAGGAAGGAAAAGGAAGGACAGTCCAGATCCTAGTCGCATTTCAAAGCAACTCTTTTCCCTATCCTGCCCGCTGATGTTTTGTTTCTCACAAACACATTCCAAGTCCATTATTATATTGTCTTCAAGAAAAAAAAACAATGAAATCAATACCAACAGCCAGTTTTGGTCTTTCGTATTATCCAGTGCAAGTTTCGATACCACATCTCCGGTCTCGTTTGTTCAAAAGTAGGGTGTTTGGTCCAGTTTTGTACCCCAGTCTATTTGGTGATCCAGTTTCTTGGCTATACAAACTCCACGTAGTTTTCGGGTATGAGTCCCGTGCGTCCGCCCAGGGTCCCCTCCAACCAGCCCGGCTCTCTGGACGCGTGAACTACAATGAAAGACACAAAGGTAAGACACAGTTATATAAAGAGTTACCACAGTGTCTGGTTATGTGACGATGGCGGTCACAGTAAGTGCTCCATTAGGCTGGATACGTCTGGCACGCTGTAAGAAAAGAGAGAATTGAATGCGTGAATGAATGAATTAAAGAGACGAGGTACCAAATAGATATCACAATAGCTTTTGGAGATTTAGACAAATGTATGATTGATAATAAAAAACAAGCAAAAAGAGCTGACTTAGCAATAAAAATAAAAACTGCAGTGTTTTCTTTCAAATTAAGGTGTTCAACATTTTGTGGTTGCATTTGTGTGGTACTTGAAGCCGTAGACTGTGTATATAAATGGACGTAGCTAACACGCTAGCCAAATAGGAAGTGAGCGTGGACGCGCTTCCGGCTCCATCGACTCTGGCTCCAATTCACTTTGTGTTGAAAAATTGTCGCCCCTGTCTCTGTAACTGCTGCAGTGAGCCTCGTCAGTTTGGTCTTAAAATGTTCGTATTAACCCGCTCTACATGATCCTGGTGTTTTTATTTCGCTATTTTCGTCCGTAAATCAAAATATGAACATTAATAATAGACAAATCTGCCACCTTCTTTTCCCGAGGTCGCTCCCGCTAGCGTTAGCAGCAGGTCTGATTGACAGCGTTGAGGGCGGGAAGGGGCGTTACCTTTAACAGCCTCGCTCCAGATTGGCTCTTTGGTTGCTATGATACTCGCGGTCGGAATTCCAAATTTGGAACTCGGCTCCAAATTCCCCCTTATAACCGCTAACCTCGACGAGCTTCGTTTGACTGGAGCCGAACGCTGTGGGTGACGTCACACTCACTTAGTCCACTTCTTTATACAGTCTATGCTTGAACCTCAACCACAGTTCCACAGTTACAGGCACTTATTACTACTTTAATGATGGATCGCCATAATATGTTCTGAATATCGCCATCGGGACAGTAAAAACGTGAGATATTCATTCTTGTTTACATTCCCCACAGCTATCACCAACACTGACTAAACGGCCCATATTACTCTAATTTCTGATCTATGTTATAATGTTGTTTCCTCATCACAAACAGACCTGGAGTTGAGTTTTGTTTCATTCACACATGTTTAACACACACACACCTGCATATTTAGTGTTGAGTTCTTCTCTCAAACAGAAAACACTCTGCTCCACTTTGTGATGTCATGTGGTAATACAGGAAGTGCTCCACTGTGTTTTTAAACTCCACACACGTTCACTAGAATCTTTTGGAGCATTTCAGCCCTGGGATTGCCAATCTCTACTGAACAAAAGGTGAAAAGTAGCGGTTAAATTGAAAACTACCACTACATGACATCACAAGGTGCAACAGAGCATTTTGAGCTTTGGAGATGTAGACAGACTAATAATAAAGGGTCACTCAAACATGTGTGAATGAAACAAAACACAACTCCAGGTAAGTTTTTGAGGAGGTAACAACATTATAACATAACTTAAAGCTCACAAGAGTAAATTGTGTGTAATATAGGACCTTTAACTATTTGTGCAGTAAATTACAATATATAGAATAAAATATTTCAAAACCTATATTCACTATCTCTCCTCTGTACAAGTACAAAGCTTTTAGTCCAAAGCTTGGTACAGGAAGTGATCGATAATGTAATCAAGGAGCAACAGTGCAAGCCTAATGCATAATTAAGTGGTTAGGTGTTACGGAAAAAATGTGTACAACAACATCTGCAGTTATATAAAGTCAAATCACAAGTACTAAAACTTTATTTAAAAACATAAATACACCATTTTGTGTAGCCCTAACTACCCTGTGCATGGTATTAGCAAACACAGTGAACTAAAGCTAAAGCTAAAGCTGACTTCTGAAGATAGAACACGAATGTGAGAAACAAAGGGACAACGGAAGAAGAGGGAAGGAAGGAGAAAAGGGAATATACATATATTAAAAAAAACAAAAAACGAAAAAAACGAAAGGAAAAAAAACTGGAACCTCACTAAAATATTTACTTATTTTCTGTTCTTTCAAAATGTTCTGC
>KN469954.1:76029-89357 GCA_000787095.1 Periophthalmodon schlosseri
TATTTAGCCAAATTAAATTATACTTATTTTGGATGCACATACTGCGTTACGCAAAACGACAATATTTAAGTCATTCAATATTCTGTAGGACGTGTGTGGTGGAGAGCTTTGCCATTAACTTACCTATCTCCATAGAGACGTCGCTAGCGGTTATAGGTCAGATCTGTGGATAGGCAAGCCCGCTCACAGTAAAAATGTTTTTTCAAGGTATTTCGCAGCTATAAAAACATGTAACTGAAGAAACGCGAGACAGACATGTTTAACTTCATACTGTGGGACATTTCAAGTAAAGCATCTCCATTGCCACTTTAACCTGACTTTTCGTTTACTTTATGTGTTATTTTTTCCCTACTCCTGTTAATCATCTCAAGCTGTTGTTCTTTAAATTCAGCGCCAGTGTCACTTGGAAAATGTGTGGCAGTATTTGTTGGCGTCTGTTGAAGCAGGGAGACATAAAGCTTGGGTTTCTCGGAGTCAGGTGCCTCGGTGTGTTATTCCACGTTGATTTCCACGTCCGTTTATGACAGTCGTTATATGTCGCCGTAAGCCGACACTATTATACTAATATTCTAACGGAGCGACGGTCAATTTGCGGCATTTGGTGGTGCTTGGCGTTAACACGGACAACCCACCGAACGAGTCGACTTTGGACCTGGAAAATGGGAAGATTTACTTTACTTAAAAAAATGCTGATGTATCAAGTCACGTATCAAGTGTTTCTGGTGGTGTGCGGAGCCGCTGCATTTTAGCTATTTCTTTTATTATTTAGAGACAAATCTATTCATATTTTTATCTTCGTGCCAAACTTCCTCGCAATGCCTGATCTCGTGTGACCTCGCAAGCTGAGCAGGGTTGGGCCTGGTTAGTACTTGGATGGGAGACCACTGGGAAAACAAGGTGTCTGTGACGGGGGAGGAGTTATGCAGCTCTAATGCATAACTGTTGTTGTGTCCTTAGGCAACACACTTCACAGCGTTTCAGTTTTGAGTCTTCCTGAAGATGTGAGACAGGCCTCTACTTTGACGATGTTTAAATCCAGGCTCAAAACGGTTCTGTTTAGCTGTGACTGAAAGGTTTTTATTCCGCTTCTCTTTTAATGTTAATTTTATGCTGATTATTTATGATTATTTATGTTTTGATTTGTTTGTATCGTGATTTTAATGCCTTTTTTCTTATCCTGTAATGCACTTTGAATTACTTTATGTACGAATTGTGCTATACAAATAAACTTGCCTTGCTTCTTACATTCTTAGTATGAATACGGTGCGTGAGCGAGTGATAAGTGGGGGTCATAGGGGTCAAAGGTGCAGATACGCGACTTCTCTTCCATCTACCCCAAGGCAGCCGTGGCTACAGTGGAGCCGAGCATTGTGAACCGTCGCTCTTTTCGTTCAGAGAGAGCCGTGGTACTCACAGTGAGCAGGGCCTGTTGTGCTTGTTCTCCTGCTCTCCGTCTGTGCTGGTCAGACTGTTCCTCGGGGTCCGGCCCTGGCTGCTGCCGCTGCTGCTGCTGCTGCTGCTGTTACAGTTGGCCGTGTTGGACTGGAGCTCTGCCACGGGAGCGCTCACCACACTGTTCCTCTTCTCACCTACGAGAAACACGACACTCTCACCGTCCTCTGCCAGAAACCGGCGCTACGTTTTTACAGAGCACTCAAACCTAAGCCTGTTCTGTCACTGGAGCCAAAGCTGCAATCCACTTGTCTTGTTATGTCTATGACCTTTCTCTCAACAAAGACTAATATAACGTGTGTCGTACTGACAGCTCAGACTTGTTTTACGGCTTATATATGAACACAAAATCATCTTGAGTATTAAAGTGCATTTGACAGGTCAGACTCCACATCAGGCTCAGATATCTGCAGCATAAGTGGGTAAGTAAGTACCATATTTTCTGGACTATAAGTCGCACTTTTTTCATAGTTTGGCCGGGGGTGCGACTTATATGTGAAATATATGTTTTTTTCTTCGTTATTATGCATTTTTTGGCTGGTGCGACTTATACTCAGGAAAATACGGTAAACTAAAGCATTGTCTCTGCATTTTCGATGGAATTTGTGTATAAAGCTCGATCAAACGTCAAAACTTAAAAAGAAACGTCAAACTTCAAATGAAAAGAGAATAATAAAATACAGAAAATCATTCCAGATCAATGGCCGTATATGGAGGGTACATAAAACCTGCATATATTTTAACACAGCCTGAAGTATTTTTTTAAGTATAAATCTCAATTATGATCTGCCTGTTAAACTCGTGTTTTAAATGCACAATGCGTCAGAGCCTTCGCTTCTCAGAGTGCAGTTTGAATCCCTCACTCTTTTGGGAGTGCGTCGGCGTGTGGAACAGTGTGAGCGGTCTCTCGCAGCACGACGGCGTCCTGTTCACCGCACTTCCTCTTCGGGACGGTTGAGAGTTAGAAGCTCCCACCGGCGCCTCCCCGAAAATCTGAAACAAAAGTGACGGAAGGTATAAGTCAGAACAGTTTAAAGTGCATTATGTAACTTTTCTTCTGTCTGGGGGGTTTGTCACTTGCTTTAAGTGAGTGCTTTAAGTAATTCCTTTAAGTGAATATTTCATAATATGGCATCAAACTTAACTATCTTGCATTTATTCAGGCAAAGGAATAACATCTCCAAGGAGACAAGTAAGTGGCAAACCCTCCATCACTAAAGTTTTGTATTATTTGACTTTTAAATCTTCATCTGACTCTATGTGAGGGAAGTTCTCTGTAGTATCAGAATGAGATGGTATAGGTAGAAAAAATGCAGATACATCGATTTGCCCCATTTCTATAAGTTATATATATTTTCTAAAAGATGGAGGTGTTTAGTGAAATGCTATTTGTTTTCATAGTGATGAAATTTGCAGCTCTATTGTTCCCGTTTAGTTCTATAGCCTCGTTGCTTTAAAGAGAAGAGTCGTTTTCCAGTTGTTTTCCCCCTGCGAGAAATTATACTGACATTCTGACGTTTTTCCACAAATTATTTCCTAGCCTTTGTTCCTTATTTGACCAAACCAAAGATTCTTGTCATCGTCTTTTTACTCACATATCTGTCAGTGCCTCCTCCTAGCTCACTTCGCAGCGAATCATTTGAAAAAGCATTGCTGTTTTCTTCATTTTCAAGTTAGAGTTAAAGACGGGACGACTGAGGGATCACACAGATATAAGACGACATGGTAATATAAAAGAAAGTGCTACCATTTAATGTTAAAAGTTACATTCTGTTGTGTATTTTATTATCATCGGGCACCGAGTCTATTCCTTAGTATTGAAATCGTTTGAAATTTTAGTAGCGCGACAACACAACAGTGAAGTAAGCGCTGCAGATTCTGCGTTTGGACAATCAGATAATCACCGTGGGCTGGTGCAAACTCAATTTGTCTCACTGTTAGTTGTTAGTTAGTTAAAGCAGCCTGTGAAAGAAAGTGATAAAAGATATGAGCTTTCTGTCGCTGTAATGACTTGTTAAAACGGGCAGAAGCAATGATGAGAGGTTTTTACGGTTAATTAGGTTTTAAGAAATTCTGTCATGTTTTCAGACGTCCGAGCGGTTGGTTATAAAGCGTTTGAAAATAGAGGTTTGAGAGTTACTGAACACATTTAAATTAGTTTCAAATTTTCCCTGGAAGTTACTAAAATATGAACAAATAGTGACCCTGCACAGTCCATAGAAGCAAGACAAAAGCAATAGAACAGCATCATTACACTGACTAACATTACCACTCAACAGCTGATAAAAAAGGGGCAAAGGGGGCATAGAAGCGCTAATACTTAGCACTAATACTTTGCAGCTATAATTGCTAATAAAAAAGGCTATAATGTATACAGTATAACCACAGTTTTGGTAGATAAAGATAAGAAACATGTCATTTACGCTGAGCACTGAACAGAAAAGGCAGAGTATTTACCAGTGGTTGGCCATGCTGCTTAAAGATCCTAAATGTATGTTGTAATGATGCATGTAAATAAACTGCAAATTAATCAAAATCACACTTTGAGTTGACACAATAATCAAATCGCGAAGGCTGCAGTTATTTAGACGACAGAATGTCCTCTGCGAACAGCAACACAGTCTTTTTACTGACACAATTGTGTTGTAACTGCAATTTAAACCTCTACAAACGCATGGGATTTTTAAATTATTTTAGCAGTTCATATTTTCGTATTCTCTGCAGTGTTAATGCTCCTGGAGGTGTTTACCATGTGCACTGGGAAGAGATATTTAGAGGATTTATTGCAAATGTAATCGCAATACTTGGAAAAGTGAGTCAATTTTTTTTTTTACCCCCAAAATTGTGTAGCTCTAGTATGAAAATTGTCTGTTTAAAAACTATAGCGGAGGATTCTGGAGAGGTAGACTGACAATTAAGATGCCTAAAGCAAAATGTGCAAATGAAACAGAACAACAGCAGGTGTTTTTGCATCTCCAGCAAAAGTCTCTCGTTACATATTATTAGCTGCATCCTGAAGAAACGTGTTTGCGCCTTTTTAATGAAGTAAGCCATGTTTAAATAAAGGCTTTTAAACTTTACCCATCGCAGTGCCTTTGTATGCTGTTTTTTCCGTTTTTTTTGTCTGTTATTTTCCATCCTAAATAGACTATTTTGCAATACAAGAATTCACCCACAATCTCCAAATATCAGCTGACCGGTTCTACTTTTTATTTATTTATTTGATTGGAACAGAGTGAATGGACAGACACGATACAACATGAATGTAAACAAACCGGATTATAGCTAAAGGCTAATCTCCATCCGTTATCCCAGAATATTTTAAATTATTATTCAATTTTAAGAGGAAAAATACGTTATTTTTAATATACCTCTACCTCCATGAAGCTCTCCGCTCCTTCTTTCTAACATTATCAGCGTTGGGTTTTGTGTTCCATTCTAAATCTTACACTGCAAGAGTCCAGCCCTTGTAGTAAACATATGCAGGCACACAGGTGTTATTTGCTGCGATTTTCCACCCAGAATCCTCGGCGTGCGGACGATGCCCCGGTCCCTAACGGCAGCCTGCTTTGTCTGTTTCCATGGGGACAGCTTTAAGCAGAGCGGCGTGCCAAAGAGCTGCTCAGGAGTGAAGGCAGAGGAGCTATGAAGTAGTGTATATATAAGACGTGTGCGCATTCAAGAGACGGGGAGAAGCTCGTTAGGACGGAAAAGTAGGAGCGCTTGAGATCAATGGTGCGAATATCAATGCTTTATACACAGCCGGGGGATTTGCCTGTGCGGTTTGAGTTCGGAAATACCGCACGCTGAGGGGTCTTACCTTCTCGTGGTGCTCGATGAGGATTTCCACTACGATGTTTTGGAATTTGATGTCCATAATGGCCGCCACAGTCTCCTCCTGGGGTCGCAGAAGAGTGGGACCAAAGACCACGCCCAGGTTTGCCACGGTCATCAGGTTGTGCTGGTGATGACTGGCAACGCTAGGAGGAATTTTAGAAGTTTAGAGTTAACTTGGATACGTTAGGATCAGGTTTACACAACTTTACTTATACTTTATGTCCACACTTGATTTGCAGTTGGTGTAAAAATGGCAGTTGAATGTGTTATAAGATCTTCTTCTTACTTGGTTTTTGTTTGCTAAATATACGCCAAATTACCCATGAAGATTTAACTATGTAACTTTTCTGGTGGGAGGAGAGGGTCTGCTCCCTGCTCATCTCCATGAAAATGTTATGGCTTTATCTAGAATGTTCCGTAGCATAGAATTAATCCTATCAATCTTCATGGAGACAAGCAGGCGACGCCACCAGGTCGGTATAGGTCAGATCTATGTAGAAGTGGATTTACAGTACAATGCACGTTATCCCAGGTATTTTCTACGCAATAAAAACAGCTGTAAATGAATAAAAGCAAGATTGATAAGTACTGTGGAACATTCCGGGCAAAGCAGTAACATCTAAATGGAGACAGGCAGGTGACGCCCTACGAGAAAAGTTACAGTGTACCTTTAAATGCAATGCACTTAGTAAAGTCCGAGTATAGTCCGATTACACAGTAGTAATAAAACAAAAGGGCTAGCCAGGATGCTAATAGGTGTGAAGTCACTCATTAGAGGCTTGAATGACTATGTTAAGTAGGACTCAGGCACAGTGCACACTTAGGGAAACACAACAGACCTGGCCTACAAACAGAAACTGTAAACAATAGGTGTTTTCAGTTTCAGTGTAGTTAGCTCCTCCCTTCAGACAGATATAAGGCAGTGTCCAGCAGTGATCTGACCAGAACTGAAG
This sequence comes from Periophthalmodon schlosseri, assembly GCA_000787095.1. Lineage (NCBI taxonomy): Eukaryota > Metazoa > Chordata > Actinopteri > Gobiiformes > Gobiidae > Periophthalmodon > Periophthalmodon schlosseri. Next base: position 82,272 of record KN469954.1, read on the forward strand.
AAGCGGCTTGGATGAGCAGCGAAATGTTTTCACTCCTACAACTTTTTGTCCAGTTGACAGATTTAATATTTTTCGTTTGCTACAGTAGTAATAAACTTGACAGTTGAAAATGACAATGCCAATTTGTTCAAAATAAATGTGATAACAGTTAATTGATATAAATAATAACATTTTATTGGTCTTAGGCCCGTCATGATAAACACTATATCGAGTTATCGTTCAGTACATGACAGATGGAACAATCATTTTTGTTGGTCAGTTTTATCGTGTGGACTTTTCTTTGTACTGGTGGGAAATGTTTTGATATTTTTTTTCTGAGATTTGAGCTGTAGAAGGTTAAATTATCAACAAAATTACACAATAGGATGATTTAAGTGTTGCATTCTGCTGTTTATTTATTGCAGCTCAACGATACTGACCAAAATCGTACATTTAAAAAAACTTATTTGGGGATAATAATTCTGTTTTATGGTTTGTTTTCAGTATTATCGTTTATCGTCTATATTGACTCCAGCAATATATCGCGCCTCAAAATGTGTTATCGTGACAGGACTGATTGGCCTGTTGTGAAAAACGTATTTGCAAACACAGCTATCGTGAATATGAAGCCTGCAACCTGCTTTAATGGAAACGCATCTAAATCCTCTTCAAACAAGTCAAATGATCCCGTACGGTTTTCTTTCCTAAGAGTTTGTTTCATAAAAATGTAATAGTCGTTCCAAAAGCATTGCAGTGATCAAAACATCTTTTTTTTCTTTTATTCTACATCTGTTAGAGAAAGAAGCAGCAGATTACTGAAATGACTGAAATTACTGCCGAAATGGTTTCCATTTTTAGCAGGTTGCCTAGTTGGAAATGAAAAATTATCCTGGAGTGTTTCATACAAGAGAGACTGGAGTGGTGCTTTAAGTGTTAAAGCCACACATAGAGGTCTTCAGTATGAGCCTGATGGAAACACAATGACGAGCCCTGTTGGTCTGAACTAAACGGTTGATATAATAATTTGTACTTTCCTTGCTCAGTGGGTGGCACCGTTTTTATGTAAATTATCAATAATCTCAAAATGTGTGCAAACATGTCGCTATGGGGTCAAATGACTTTAGTTTAGTAATACGTTATCTAGGTCATATTTTGCATTCTCATTTATAGATGTATTTTCTCATTTCGAGTTAAATAATCTTGAAATTAGTTCATCTTGAATCTATGCCCACTTAGTGAATAAATAAAAAAAATTGCCTATTGTAACCATGACAATTTCAACAACAACGATTTGCGATTTGCAGCCCTGTTTGGTTTTTAAAACTAAAACAGGCAAAGAGAAGGAGTGGTTCTGTTAATATGAAAACCACCTGGATCCAAACAAACCAAACTGTGACATGTAACAAACACAACTCATAAAAACACAATGGCTCCGAGCTCCCACCCCTTTGTTTACACGTCTACCACACGGCACGGATGTGTCACGGACCGGCACATCCACAATGAGAACATCAGCCCGACGAGGTCAATAATGTGGCTTTAGTGAAAACGTCAGGATTTCCTCTGGTTCTGACCAATCCTCTGATCGGGTTCACACCTGCTCCTGCTCAAGCTCTGATCAAGCTTTTCGCAGCAAGAAAATACTGGAGAATCCAAAAACTCCACTGCAAGTCTGCACCAGAGCTTCCACTCCCATCCTGATTAAACATAAATGTAATACCAGAGGGCTGCTTCACATAATTGGTTTATTTTGTGAGCTACGCTTACAAGTCAGACTCATTTCTCGTTTTCATAAACGCTCACTGACTCAAGACAAAGATCTTAGCCTGGTCTGGAGCAGGTTTATAGAAACATTAATCACATTATTCAGGGGGGAAATGTTTTCTATTAGTGGTCCAAATGTTGTATTATGAACTAGAACAGAACTAGAACTAAAATAGATATTTGTAAAGTTCAGAGCATTGAGTCCTAATCCCTCATTCACCAGCAGAAGTCCAGCCAAAGACACAGGTGACACACTGTTTGTACAGGACGTGGACCAAGTGATGAAGAGGTGCTAAATTTAACCCTGCAGTGGCGGTGTAAAAGTGAATACATGCATGTGGTGTAAAAGTGAATACATGCATGTGGTGTAAAAGTGAATACATGCATGTGGTGTAAAAGTGAATACATGCATGTGGTGTAAAAGTGAATACATGCATGTGGCACTGTCTCGCCTTACGTGGCCAGGTGTTTCATGAGCAGCTCCAGCATCTGTCTGTTCTTTTCAGGCAAACGATGAACCAGCGCGTGGATCTCCTTCACTCGGGTGTCCGGGTTGTCCAGCTCTGGAGGGAAAAACAGTCACATTTTACTCTATAAGTACAGAAAATGTACACTTAAAAAAAACAAACATTTTCATCTGTTTAGAAATTAAAAAATAACAAATTCACCTTTTAAATATTCAGCACAAATATTTTCAAGCCTCAAATTCAACAAATTCAGAGTGTAAAACTGGATCTTGGATCTTTGCTAGACATTTTTTCACTCTAAATTTGGACTTTGTACATAATACTTAAAAGGTGACTTTTTATTTTAAAATTTTAAACACCTTGAAAATGTTTACTTAAAAATTCAGCAACTGAAATTCTGAATATAATTCAAACATGTTTAATAGAGTTTAAAAAGTAAAAAAAATAAAAGTGAGAAATTTAAAATAAAAAAGTCTGATGAAACAAATGATCTTCCATATTGTTCCCCGTGCTTAAAGGTGGAGCAGTCCGGGCATGTTGATGTACGAGCGCTCGTGTGTGTGCAGAGGCCGGAGCCCAGCTGACAGCACAGATACAACAGATCAGCCCTGGAGCTGTACCTGTCAGCACCAGCTAATACACAGCTCACAGCCACCGCTGCACCAGGCAACATGCAGGTCAATGTCAATGTAAACAACCAATACACTCAGAGCTATATGTGTGTGTGTGTGTGTGTGTATATATATGTGTGTGTGTGTGTGTGTGTGTGTGTGTAGGTGCGACATATTGTAGCTATTGCAAATTAGCCTGTTTTTTGCAAATTAGCTTGTGTAACTATTAACAGGCCTATTTAAGTTTTTCAACCTGTAGCACAATGTAGTGTGAAGTGGGGGTGAAGAGTGGGGAGGTCATTCAATTAATTCTCTGAGCAGCAAATCAATTTCACGACCGTAAAGGCGACATAGAGCCTGGCACATGCAACTTAGACCACTTTGTACCAGGCAGCACAACAAACACATCTGTTGTAGTGATGGTTTCTTGGTTGGTATTTTGGTTGGTATTTTCCCAGATATCAGTCCAATATAAAAAAATTTAGCTGATATTTGGCACTAATATTTTTCCCTGCACTGCCCCGGTCTTTGTGTGCCCATATGTCATTCTCAACAAATGACTGAAAATATGAAATTATGTCCCAGATAAATACATTTTATTTTTGTAAATTTCACTATAACTTAACATAAGTTTGGTCCTTGCTATGGATTTAAAAGCTTAATATCAGTACGGGCGAATATCGGCTTTCGGCATAGACTCTATATATAAATGGACATAGCTAACCTGCTAGCCGCTCATGCCAAATATGAAGCGAACATGGCCGTGCTTCCAGCTCCATCGACTCCAATTCACTTTCTATTGAAAAACTGTGGCCCCTCTCTCTGTAACTGCTGCTGTCCGGCTCGTCATTTTGGTCTTAAAATGTTTGTATTAACCCGCTCTACATGCTCCTGGTACTTTTATTTCACTATTGTGTCCGTAAATCAAGATATGAACAGGCGCCTTCTTTCCGCGAGGTCGCTCCCGCTAGCTTTAGCAACAAGTTTGATTGACAGCGTTGCTAAGTGCTCGCTCTGTGCTAAACCAGCGGTGCGGGTGAAAAAGGGGCATTACCTTCAACAGCCTCACTCCGGATTGGCTCTTTGGTTGCTATGATAGTCGCAGTTGGAATTCCAAATATGAAACTCAGCTCCAAATTTGCCGCTATAACGGCTCCAGCCTCGATGAGCTTCATTTGACTGGAGCCGGACGCTGTGGGTGACGTCACACTCCCTTAGTCCACTTCTTTATACAGTCTATGGTTATCGGCCACAACAGCAAAACAAACACTGGATATTTGTAACAGCTCAAAAATTCATACTGGACCATCCCTTATTTATTAAACTCAGTTCAACTCCAACTCCTTTTGTTTTTACTACGGGGACAAAAGAACCACTGAAGTATATCTAAAATCTCACATCATCAAAGATTCATCAGAGCTTCTTTCAAACGAGGGTGAATTAAAGATGCAGAACATACTTTTACAATTAAACCCAGCACAGATGCCATGTACATCTCCCACCAAGTTAAATTAAACATCCCATGACCACAATGAAAACATCACTTATTCATTTTCATTCACCTCATTTGCACATAGGCACTTTTCACAACTCTGACACCGAAGCGGAGTTTTGCTGTGACGGTAAAGCTAACGCGCACTTCCCGATTATCTGACAATACAATTTCTTTCTAATGAGACACAAACAGTGCACAGCGGAGTTATTCTGACAAGAGCTAACAAGAACTAGCAAGCTAACGTGCACTTTCCGACTATCTGACAATAAAGTTTCTTTCTAATTAGACACAAACAGCGGAGTTATTCTGACAAGAGCTAACAAGAACTAGCATGCTAACGCGCACTTTCCAATTATCTAACAATACAATTTCTTTGTAATTAGACACAAACAGTGCACAGAGAAGTTATTCTGACAAGAGCTAACAAGAACTAGCATGCTAACGCGCACTTTCCGACTATCTGACAATAAAATTTCTTTCTACTTAGGAGCAAACAGTGCACAGTGGAGTTATTCTGACAAGAGCTAACAAGAACTAGCATGCTAACGCGCAGTTCCTGATTATCTGACACTAAAATTTCCTTCTAACTAGACACAAACAGCGGAGTTATTCTGACGAGAGCTGCTTATACAACATATGTGTACTGGGGCAATTTTGCTCAATTTTTTTTTTTTTTGTAGAATTATTTTGTGCTATTTCGATCACAGAGGGAACATGAAGCAGACATTCTATACCCGCACAAAGTAAAAAACAAACAAACAAAACAAAAAACTGCTGTGTAAATGGCAGCGGAAATGATAGTGCAGCGTTAGCAGCCGCCTCAGACGAACTACTCAACCCATTTGAGTCGAGGGATGACTCATTAAGAGCTGGAGCTGGATGAAGGCAGTAACGGGAGTCGCCCACGTGAACACGAGCCGCTATCAGACATGGGGCATTGTATTCACCATATTTTTATTCCAAATCAGTATCAGATCAGTATCAGATCAGTATCAGATCAGTATCAGGTATCTGTACTTTCTATTCCACTACATTTTAAACAGGATTTTTTATTATCATCTGAGACCTGCTGAAAATGATGGGTGGCCTATTTTTAACACATTTGCAGTTTGATGAATAAAAATATACAAAGAAAAACAGCTAAGAAAAAAAAAATCCATTCACTTGTCACAAAATTCAGCACAAATCTGTATCAAAATCACTACATTTGAAGCGTTATTAGATCAAAATCTATGCAAAATACTTTTACATTTTACTCTTTAAGTACATTTTTAAACAGGTAGTTTTTTTCAAGTGATATTTTTAGCTTTACTTGAGTATTTTTGCTTTGGTATCTGTACTTTTGGAGCACTTCTTCCACCACTGTTCCAAATTAGTGCTGTCACAATACGAACATTTCACACTCTATTTCAATACAAAGGAATAGGTCGGTACTGTATGTCGAATTTTATACCACAATAATAATTAAAAAAAGGTTTGTTTTTAGACAATAGATCAGGAAAATACACAATAGTCATTTTCAAAACAAACCATTAAAACTTTTTTTATGTTATCAAGTGGTATTACACGAGTTCGGATACAGATCAAGACCCAAAACTAGTATCAGGAAAGGTTAAATTCCATCCTGTTTGAGTAATTTTTTATGTATTTATTTTAATATCGATACTTGCTCAAATGATATGTTATATTAGTTTTAGTATTGATTCATATCTGATTTTTGGTAAATGTAAAAATGACATGGTTCAAGAAAACACATGCCCTCCTACTGGTTAAAAACTGGAACTACAATCTGGAACAGAACCAGGGATTCCATTAGCAGATTTATATAGAAAAACATCATAGAAAATCCCTTTTTGGTTTTACTGTTTTAAGCTGGTTTTAGTGGTTAAGATAATCAGTAAAAACATGATTTGATGGTGATGTTTCCTTCACATCTAGGAAGAAATATGTGAAATATTTAAAGGGCCCATATTATGCAATTTTCCGCTCTGTTATAAAGTTGTTTCCTCATCACAAACAGACCTGGAGTTGTGTTTTGTTTCCTTCACGCGTGTTTAACACACAAACACCGCATATTTAGGCTGAGTTCTTCTCTCAGACAAAAACAAAACACTCTGTTCCACCTTGTGATGTCATGTGGTAATACAGGAAGTGCTTCTTTGCGTTTTTTTGTGATGTCTGTGGTAATACAGGAAGTGCTTCTTTGCGTTTTTAAACTCCGCACACCTTCGCTAGAATCATTTGGATGATTTCAGCCCTGGAATTTCCAATCTTTACTAAACAAAAGGTGAGAGGTAGCTGTTAAATTGAAAACTACCGCTTCGTGACATCACAAGGTGGAACAGAGCATTCTGAACATACTAATAATGAAGGGTCACTCAAACGTGTGAATGAAACAAAACAGAACTCCAGGTATGTTTCTGATGAGGTAACATTATAACATGGCGTAATATAAGACCTTTAAGAATCGTATATACTTGAGTTAAAAATGTCACTTGGTGGGATCTGTACAAGGGAAGATTGTGATTCTTGTCCAGCTTTTAAATCTAATGTTTTCATAACAAAATCAGGCATGGCAGCATATGTCTTGGGTTTGATTCCCAAACTGTGAAGCCTTTTTCTGTGGAGTTTGCATGTTCTCTGCGTGTTTCGTTTTATATCAGTCAGTCTAATCCCAATTGTGCCAGACCTTAAACTGAGTCCCGCTGCTCCTTACAGTTTTCCCCTGTAGTTTTGAATAAAGGGTCAAACGCAGAGAACACGTTTCCCT
>KN469955.1:0-14666 GCA_000787095.1 Periophthalmodon schlosseri
TTTAATATTTACCATTTGAATAATAGAGGTAAGACAGCAGTAGAAAAGCATCCCTGTGCGCTTGTGCTATCTGTCATTGTGAGGCACTGTTTAAACATGATCCAGGCCCCACAAATGTACTGTCCTACCAGCCAGAATACATCACTGCACAGCGTGTCCGTACAGCGTGTGCTGGGGCTGATATAATGCGTATTTCACACCAAAGTGAGAGAGGGACTCCACAGACAATTTTCCAGTGTCTCCACCTGCCACTGGGTGAAATGTAGCCGGCTTGTGGATTGGTGTTTTTATGACAGCCCAGGTAGTATGCAGCCGAGGCCTAGTGAGAACGTCCTGCCTGATATTAGAGCCATAAATCACAGTGAACTTGAGAACAGAGGACTTCGGGGGCTCCAGGACACGATGACAAATCAAGATAACAAACTTATAAATAACTGAAGTTCACGTGCTTTGCTTTGCCTCAGACAACAAAGCGCTTTGAGTCGGTACATGTGTGAAAAACCAAAGTGTATTCAACAAGAAAGAGATGCTTTTACATATTTATGCACAGGACTGTTCATCCAATAATTCATTGATCAGCTTGTGTTGGCTGAATGCATAAGAGCTATTGCAGTCATCGGAGCGTCAACTTTGTGTTTTATCAGCACAAATAAAGCCTCTGTCCTGCTCTGCCCTTCTACCTTTAGCCACAGTGTCTTTAGCATGGCAGCATTTAAGCTATTATTTCTCAAAGTAGTGCTCGTGTAAACTTGTGCTGAGCAAATTGAATTCCTGACAAACTGCCACAACGACTAGCGCTGCATTCCCAAACGAATTAGATGAAAAACTGGTTGTTTTCCAGGACAAAAGATGACAGGATTTAAAGGCCTATATTAAAGTGGATTTTAACAGCATGTGAGGTAGAGATGTGCATGATGGAGTGGAGGTGTTGGTAGTTTATTCTAGTGGCTGAGGTGGGGGTCGAAGCTTCTGAATAGGACCCTGATTGGATTGATCCAGAGCTCTTGTTTACAAGCGGCCTCTTCACAATCGGCACGGTTTAATAGTGCACTGTCCCAGAAGGCTTGTTGCGTCCATGTCCGGTTTGTTCCTCGGGGCATGAGGGAAACAAAAAGTACCGGGAAGAGAGAAAGGGGAGAAGCATCCTCTAGGGAGCAGTGAACCGCCACCGGAGCCACTGGAGTCTATGGGCTTCCTGCCAGGATAACGTTTAACCTGACCAATGATACCCCTTTTATAGGAAACCACAACATGCTCTCGAGTACTACAGCCTTTACGGACCAGAGCCGTCTTGAGTTTCAATGAGTCAACGTGAAATTCAAACTGAGTGAGTGAGCACAGCAAATGGTGGCTTTTATTGCTTTTATTTGCAAAAACGAAATCACAAATGAGCCTTAACACTTCCCAAGAGCAATAGGGGTCCCATTGTCATTTTAGGACCTCCTCAAAGTAAATTTGGTTCGAGAGCCCGGGACACTGTCTTCATCACGAAGTCCCTCAATAGGATGCAGCTCACACAGGTCCCTCAATAAATCCTGGGCTGACACAAAAGCTGTCAGTGGACTGCTGCTGAATAGATTAATAAGATTTCCATAATTAGACAGGCCCTTGACAATAGGATTCTTCAGGCTTTGTCTCAGGGCCAACTGGATTGTCCGAGGAGTGCGCACGTCTGCTGGCCGGTCGTGGACCACAATGGCGGCGCAGACAGTAAGGCGGTCAGCGCACGAACATCTGTCTCTCCTGGGGTTTAGACTTTTCTCCCACAGTGAGAGCGAGAGCCCAAACATACACACAGGGATCTTATCAGGCCCACAAATGCATATAAGACTATCGGTCAACACAACCACCTGCAGACAACGCATTCAGACTGGTCTTGACTTAAACAGGGGGCATTAATTCAGTTCACATTCTCTTCTACATATTGTAGACAAAACCTAAAAATGCTTTAGCTGTTAAAAGATGTAATGCAATTTATATTTTTAACCAACAATTTCTTTAGTCATGGTAACTATTCAGTGTTCTTGTTTATGAAGTGCAGAAAACAATTACATTTTAAAAAGTGTATGTAATATGTAAAATCAAGTTTCTATAAAGTAAAGTACTGCAAAAACAAACAAAACTAAAATAAAACACTTTGCTACAATATTCTAATGTGCTGACATGTGCAATTTTCATTGATTTAATGTAAAGCATTTCTCTTTTTGCTGTTTAAATCTGACTGTTGCACTTACTAGTAACAAAAGATGCAAATCACTTATACTGAAGTTTTTAGCTAAAATCTACAAGATAATCAAATGCATCTGCTTTGCTCCAGTAGCCTGAGCTTGACCACATTGTCCTGATTTCCCACTTCTAATCTTAGCTTTCTTCCTGGCCCCCAGTGAATTAATCTAGATGATGGCTCTGATTTAAGCACAACTGTAGATTAAGGCTTTTGCTCAGTTTATTGTGGAGGCCCGGTGCAGCAGCGTCCAGCAGAAGGCAGGCTCTAATTGCCACTCGGCCACCCCGCTGTGCGTCCAACGTGTTTGAGTGATGTCCTGCCACTCAGCCCCTATCACATAACCTCCTATGCCCTTAAAATGGAGGCTAATCAGTTCAGAATTTTGTGAATGTTAATACATGCTCTAGCTAGAGTTGGTAAACATGAGACAGGAGAAAAAAAAACATGAATTAAACTGCTTTAACAATAATAGGAACTGCCAATATATCCTTATACCCATAGCAGTTTTTTTCTTATACTCTTGAAACAGTGCTTCTTTTCTGGCTTTGGTGACCCCACATGACTTCAAGCGTGTGCCTCTCATGTCTGCTTTTCTAAGCTAGATAATGAATGACAACTATCTACTGTAGCTAATGTAATAACTCTCGTGGTGCCTCTTTAAAGACACAATGCGAGACATTGTACTGTTCCTTTATTCACTCTTGAAGCATTTGGAAGGAAACTAATTTACCCACATTTGACTACACAAGCATTGACTGTGGATTCTTTCTTTAAGTCCAGCTGGTCATTACATTGGTCAGAGGGGGTTTGGTGGGGGAGTTGGTTAGGGTCCCATTCTGTATTGGTGCTGCTCTGATGATGGAGTAGACAGCCGTTAGCCCGCCTGGCTGAGTCCTCTAATGTCCGCTCCGGCCCACTTGAAGAGGACGAAGCCTGCTGTCCACTCTCTCTCCCCCTGCCCCTCCTCGCCCCTCCCCTCCCTGCTTCAGGTTTTATGAGCTCCCTTGGGCTCTCATCCATCTCTGTCACACACAGGGCCCATTATTGGGGCTGCTTGCTGCTGCTCACAAACTGGTCAGGCTGCAGATGGGAAGGGCCTTCAGGACATATACAGTTTCTTTCTTGCAGCTTTCGGACAAAGACCTCTGCAGAAAAAATATGTGGTGATTTGGGTGTGGATTGACCAATAGAAGTTGAAATATCCAGTTTGTCTTGTAGTAATAGTGGAAAAAAAACTTGAACTAGTGTGGCCATTGGGAACTTAAGGCAGTGGATTTGAATATGAAGGACATGATAATCCGGCCATCTGGTGTGACTGAATCTCATCTGGCTGAATAAATAACGGGAATAATCTGAAAACACACACAGGGAGGTGAGGAGAGAAGGGAAATAAAGAGGCCAAAGTTTAGGTGCGAGCTGCAGCAGTGGACTGAGAGGAGCTGGATATTGAGATTTGATTTAAGTGGCAATAAGGCCTGGCTCTGCACATGCACACACGCAGGTGGTTATGAATAATGAATCATGAGGAGTCTACTGAAGGGGAAGCAAGCCAGTAATCACAGCTTTTGCTTTATTTCTTCTTTACCTCTCTGTTTTCTAGCTCAAGTAATGCTCACCTCGGGCTAAAGCATGACAGTTCAATAATGCCAAGCTATGTGTGGAATGTTAAACTAATGCCTCAGCAAGAAGTAGTGGTAGTCCTCATGAGGTAAATAAAAAATGTAAAGACTGAATTGCAGGGTAGCTTTTAACAATGTATAAAAGGAAAAAGACAGGCACTGTTAGCTTTTGTCAATCCTTAATATGAGATGAAATAACTACAACAATAGGTGTCTGAGAGTGAAGTTTTGGTTACACCTTTTGTGTTAAAGTAAGTTCCTTGTGTTAGCTGAGTGTTAGCTCTGAGCGTAGCAGCCGTGATCGATCAGAACGGACCTGCGCTGAAGTCAGCCCCACAAACACACATTCCACTTTCCCAATGTTCCATGGGAGACTGTGCTGATGAATAGCACACTATGCTGCAGACCCAAACCCAACCCCCTCTTTCTCTCCCACTCTCTCCACACCACTGTCCAGCCGGCGCTCACTCTGTGGAACTGTGGTGTACGCTGCCTGGGTGGGTGGTAGCTGGGGGTGCAGGGCGGAGAGAGCAGGCATTCACAGCAACATGCAAAAGGGAGATAACAATAGCTCCTCTGGGAGAGCTGCAGATGCTAGCAGGATGGGATAGTGTAGGATAATCATAGCCCAGCATCAGCTACAAAAACACAAACTTGACCATATCATCTGTAACTTTGTCGTTAATGTCATGTTGATCTTCTGTGCAATCACATCATACTGAGTAAAAAAATATTCAGTTATATATTGTCTTTAAAGACTTTAATGTCCTAAACACGCAAACTGTTTGTCTAATATAACTGTGTGTTTGTTTCAGGCCTGTTGAAGATGCACTGGACCCCAGAGCATGCCCAGCCCCTGAGCCAGTGGCCGGAGCAGCACTTGGACGTGTCGTCCACCACCTCGTCGCCAGCGCACAAGTCAGACTTGTACTCGGGCCGCAGCCGCGGCTCCTACAGCTACGCCTGGGCCAATGATGACATCTCTGCCCTCACCGCCTCGAACTTGTTGAAGCGCTATGCCGAGAAGTACTCTGGGGTGTTGGACTCGCCCTATGACCGGCCTTCTGTTGGCACATACCCTGAGCCCGGAGCTTTTGGACTCAATGGTCAGAAAACTGAACTGGAGCCCTGGCCGCTCACACACAGCACTGATGCCCCATACTCCTTAGTAGCCCCTGGAGGACACGACAGTCTGCCAGGTTCTAAAACCACATCTGCGGGGCCCCCAGGGGCCAGCACTGTGCCAGTAGTCAACAGTAACTTGTCAGACTCCGGCTACAGTGGCAGCAGCTCTTGCAGTGGTTCTAGCGAATACCCAACCAGCTACAATGGCACCTATCTCTCGTCAGGCTACTGTCCCCAGCCCAGCGCAGCACTTCCCCCGGCCTCGCTCCACACTCTGCAGTCCACCCCCACACTGGTGCCCAGCTACAGCCCTCCCACGCCGGCCTACAACTACACCCCGAGCACATACCCATCCCAACCAGGCCTGGCCCCCAGCTACAGTCACCCCTCTGCCACCTACCTGCCCTCCGGTCTACCCGCTCCCACCCCGGTCCCCACCAGGCCTGCAGTGGTTGGAGGCAGCTACAGCTACCCAAGCACCACCCTGCCCTCTGAATCTGGGGGCACATTGAAAAGAAAGGCCTTTGAAATGGGTCTGGAGGAGGATGAGAACGGGGATGGTTCTCGCTTTAGGAAGTACGGCTCGCCTTTTGATAAAACAGAGTGCAGAGGAAATGGCTTCAGCAGCTCAGGCAGCACGGACACTCAGAGTTTCAAACCCACTAAGCCGTCCTCACAGCCCCTGGTGTCCCCTCAGTACGGGGCGGGGGACTACAGCCCCCCGGCCGGGCTCACAGGGGAGAACGGAGCTTCTGAACAGAGTTACTCACAGCACCGTCCCCAGTCCCATAAACGCCCCTCACTATGTGCCCCCACAGACGCCCTGAAGAGCCCGGACCCTAGGGTGTTGGACATGATCAATGGGGAGTTACTGGACTGCTCCCCGGTGCTGGGCTGGACTGACCTAGTGGGACTGACCCATGTGAAGGCTGCACTAGAGGAGGACCTTCTGTGGCCCGTGCTGAGGCCCAGTCCTGTGGTGAGGCCGCCCCGAACCGTCCTGTTGTTTGGTCCTCGCGGAGGGGGCAAGACCACACTCACCCGCTCTCTTGCCTCACAGCTGGGAGCCTCCTTCTATCGCGTGAGTGGAGCCATGCTGGCAGCCAAAGGTAAGGCAGAGGCGGAGCACATCCTGGGCACTCTGCTGCAGGTGGCGGCGGCACGGCAGCCTTCAGTGCTGCTGCTGAGCCACGTGGAGGCCCTGGAGGAGGAGGGCCTGCGGCAGATGCTGCTGTCCGCTCTGGAGAAGGCCCAGATGGGCTCCAGTGGCCTTGTCATCCTGGTGTGTGCCACCGGGAGGCCTGACCTCCTGCAGGACTCAGTGCACCGGAGTTTTGCCAAGCGCTACCACGTGGGCCTGCCAGATGGGAGCATGAGGAGGCAGGTGCTGCTGCAGGCACTGGGACCTCATAGCTGTGGGATGAGTGACAGAGAGATGAGTGCAGTCCTGCAGCGCTCAGAGGGCTTCTCTGTGTGGGAGTTGATCCAGCTGAGTCAGCAGGCCCTGTCCTCCGCCTCCCCATCAGGGACCCTCCACGGGATCCCCACGCCCACCAAGCCCCCTGCCTTCACAGACTTTGAGAATGCCTTCTGTAAGGTGCGCCCACACAGCACCAGTAAAGAACTGGACACTTGTTTAGAGTGGAGCAAGATGTACAGCCACTGAGAACAGCCAGGCTCTGCTCGAACTGCCCCATGACCCAGATATGGCAAGCCTTGGGAATGTGTTGTTTTTCTAATTTCTGATTATGCAGCCAAAAGAGCCAGAGATAGCGTCAAGGAGAGACAAGCTAGTGCTGGCTTGGCTTTAGCATGCCATGGTGTGCTACTTTAGTTTGCTTTGAAAATATCTGCAATATTTTTCCCCAAAGACAAGAAAGACAAATAGGCCTGATGTGTGGGGTAGTGTATAAGTTGTTAGGCCTATGGGAAAATCAGAAAGCGATTCACATCCTGATTAGCCTTGGTCCAGGACAAAATCAATTATATGTTGCTAGGTGACGTGGTCCAAGATTATGGATAATCAGGGTTTAGGAAATCCTCCCTTTGACTGCGACTCTCAGGATCCTATTTATTGCCATTTCAACTCTGTGTTATCCTTATATTCAGTCATTGGGCTTTCACTAATCATGCAGCTCGAAGGGCTTCAGCTAATCTGCAGTAAATTACTGTTTTGACCAAAAACAATTTGAACCAAATATGCTGCTGTTGTACTCCTCAAATAAATCCGGTCTCAATCCTAAATCAAATCTTAAGAGCTGTCCACCAAAACGAGTTGAGAAGTGTCTGCCCTTCACATTGGAGTACAGTATTGTGTACAATATCAAACTGAATGCTCCTTCACCATGTGCTTCTGTAAATGCATGTGTCACATTCCTCATCGCTGCAGTGTCCTGAGATTCCTGCTCCCAACAACAGTGCACACCCAGCCCCTCGGTCTGTCCTCATGTTCCTTTTGTTTCGTAGTATTAGTCTTGTTTGAAATGCTCAGGAAGAATTTCTTTACCTCAGAAATATGAAATAAAGAATGTATGTAATCTTAGGGTCTTAGTAGAGAGGAGCAGCAAGTGAAGAAGCCTGTCTCTTGTCATACCCACTGCAGCTGGGCTTTACCTCGGCAGAGAAACTTGAATATGCTACAAAGAGTAACATTGAATGTAATTCAGGTATTTCAAAGGATATTTGATGCCATAAATCCATGTATTATTATATATGAATATATAAATACCTTTCTTTCTGTTCCCTTATCCTTTATTTTCATTGTAGTTTATGGTGGAGTGATGGTTGTCTAAGAATTGTTAAAAACAGAAAATATTCCTCCTTTTGTTGGACAAACTGCTGTGATTCTCATGTTTACATGTCTTGTATATGCATGTCTGCTGTAAATATATAACAATCACGTATGGACTCATGCTGATGTTCTGAGCACAAACGCCATTCGCCATTGAACAGACACAACACATTCTGTATACATTTACTATGAGCATTTAGTGAATCCCAAAGTCAGAACTGAACACGGTCACAAGGAGTAACCTACATGTAGACAATCCGTAGAAAGGTCCTCAACGCACTGGAAAATACTGCTCACTATATTTGACTGTTGCCATGGGCTGCACATACACACACTGACGTAATATTTCCTACTGGCCCGTCCCCATCACTCTTTCTCTCCTTTTCTCTCCCCAATGCACTCTCATTAGATTGGATTGCCCCCTGGTCACGAGCCCCAGTGGCCATGTGGCGCTGCTGCGTCCTCCCTGCCCCCTCCTGCCTCCCGCCTGGACCCACTCTTGGGGAGTGGAAGTGGCCTGATTGATGTCCAGCAACCCTATATCAGAGCACAGCGCCCCTCTCCAGCTGGTGGCTTCAGTCATGCCATACAGCCTGATCAATCAGAGAGACCCCTGCTGTGCACACTGATCACTGTCTGAGCAACCCAAAGCATAGCCTCTGCAGTTGGAGCTCTGGAAATCTATTCAGTTTTAAATTAATTCAACAACCATAGACTTTACATTTAAAATTGTTATTTGCCCAGTTTGTCCAACAAAATAGGTTTTTATTTTTATCTGTTTTAATCTGTTGTTGCGGTTTGGTTATTGTACATTTTCTGTAACCATTTCTACCTCATTTTTGCGGCATATTGTACATGAAAGTATTTATTTCATGTCTTTTTTGATGTCTCTTTTGAAATGATAATAATGTTCTTGAACTGTATTGGTCTACCTCAGAAAAGACTGTATTTTAAGAAAAGAATATCAACAATATTAAACAGACTTTGTCAGTACTGCATTGAGCCTGTTCCTGTGTTTTCTGTTTGTGGGTTAGCGTGTTGCCCCTTGTTTTCTGGAGCTGACCCCAGCGTTGAGGTCAGTGCAGTTACTTTAAGTGATTGCTGAATCGTTTGGGCAATAAACAGCAGAAAACACCAGAAAGCTAGGGGACTGAGATCACACTTGGCTTTGTGGAGTTAGCAGCATTTCTGTGGTTATTCAGGCACTGATTTGAGTACAATGAAATGTTGGTAGAGACACACTGATGGAGAGACTGAAAAAACTTTACGTTTTATTATAAACTGATTAAATAAAACAAGACCATTTAAAACAGTAACTCCAAAATAAATTATTCTTTATTTATGTATTTATAAGTTTATGGGTGTCATTTTGGCTCATGTGTAGTGTCACGGATCACAGTTTGCCAAGTACCATGTGTTTACATGACTCCATTTTAAACATACATCTGGCTTGACTAATATTTTTTTTTTTTTTGAAACATGAAATTTTCCATAAACAATCCTGAATAAATATCACATCAAATTTGACTTAGCAGAATTTAATTAATAGGCAAACCAATCAAAACAGAGAATATAATACCACTCATATGTTTTAAGTATACTATTGGACGAACATGTGTTAACTTTGACTGTACAAAAACCTACAGTAAGACCTAGTAGTTGGTCAAACAACTTTCTTGTTCAGTGCGTCCAGGTTGAGGAATAGTCCTGATTAAACACAGTCCAGTCTCTCAGTGTACAGCTCGTGTCCACTGTGCTTTATGTGAACACTGCAGCCTCCACAGCAGCAGAGGCAGCAGCAGCACACCCCAGAGGCCCGGGCTGCATCTCCGAGCACACAGGTCCTCCATCCCTGTCATCGTCTGTAAACAACACTCTGTCCCAACGGTATGCACTATTCCTAGCGTTTCCTCACATCTCCCAAACATTCAAAAATAACAGGTGAAATAAAGTCGATCTCTGAAAGTTTTAGTTAGATGAAGTTGAATTATGGAGGTCTAGAACATCTGTGGTTGGGTCCCAGCTGATGACAGACTAATTAATTGTCTAATAATGATGCATAGAGCCACAAACACAACCTTGTGCAGCGGCCGCCCTTCATCCTCTGACGAAGGATAATCGCTCCTGCAGCTGTTTCCAAATGATTTCTACACTATCTCCCTGTCACAAACTCAATAACACTACAGCGTAACCTTGTGCGGGAATGAGGGCCTGTGTGGAGATGGACTCAGGCCAAAACAGCATTTATATGGGTTATTATGTATTATTTGTTATTGTTATTATTATATTGGTTAATTTTTATACATCACTTTTCCACCTTCAAAGTTCTTTACATCAAGGAACCACTCACACGCATTCATACATCAGTGTACGCAGATACTGGGGGCAAGGTGGGTTAAGTGTCTTGCATAAGGACACAATCACACCCGCCAACCTGTGGGGCAGTGGATGTGACCCTTCTTCCCCATATAGTTCTTCACCATTATTAGTTATGGCTATGCGACAGATGTGACTCATATTTGATAAATGTCAGATATCAGAGCTCTCAAAATCTAAAATCAAATATACTTCATGAAATCAAAGGATGAATGTTGAAATCTGGAGGAGCCAAGTGCACATAAGGTTTGTTTGCATCAGCATTGATATCGGTAAAGCTGCCTATGTGGCCAAAAGCTTTTTTAAAGTTTGGATTAGTTTGAGAGACTTCTTTGCACAGTTTCACTTTCACTGTAACTGCTGTATTATGACTGATAGATCCATACTGGTAGATGTCTTCCTTAACAGGTTGGCTGATATTTTATATGAGCTAATCAACTGACTGAAAGCTTTGTATTAACACTTTAATACGAACAGGGCAATGCACAAAATGTTACACTGAGATTTTGTTTGTAATTTTATGTAATTTAGGATGATGATGATGATCACTTGCACATAGACCACATCAAAATTAAGACTACGCTGGGGCTAAATTTGGAACTAATCCTGGACTCGACCTGGATTAGAACAGGACCGAACCGTATTAATTCATATGCCCTCAAAATAATGTCAGAGCTTCTCAGATATGGATTCTAATGGTATTTATATTAAAAAACAAAAAGGTGTATCTCTGCCCTAAACATACAACCTGGTCTTGATCTGAAAACAAAACATCACATCTGGGCCTGAAACCCTAAAACCCTGTCACGGTACCCGTCCCTATGTGCCCCGTTCGTCCTCTGAGTCCTGAGTGATTTCCCTCCAACAAGAAGTCCATCATTTTCCCTCTCCTGCTGATTGGAGGTAATTAGGCGAGCCCTGTTTGTAATTGGATAATAAAAGATGCTAATGAGGCTGCTGTCCTATTTACTCACAGTGAGGCGGTGGTAGAAACACACTTTCTCCAGAGCTCACAACAATCTAATCTAACTCATCATCAGCTCGGTAAAAATACCCTCAATTACCTTCATAGTTAAATGAATAGATAGTAAGCGGTTGTATCTCACATTTTAAAGAGGAAGAAGGACGCCTAAGTTTGAGCAACTTTTAGTTACTTTTCAGTTACCAAAAGGCAGTAAAAACTCAGAGGAATAGACTATAAACCAAATAAAAATGCCAAGTCATCTTGCTCCTCAATACTAGATTTACGATTTATTTATCTTTATTTATACAGAGAGCCCAGTGAGAGCACTCAGACTCTCCTTTTTATGGGCGCCCTGTTTATAATACAGAAAAATACAAACAAAACAAATAAGTACAGAACTCCAGATAATTTTAGAATTTAAACAAACTGAATACATTTGTTGTTTTTTTTAAACATTGGTGGATAAAGGTTAGGTTGCAGTGCACATGCAGAGATACATGCCTGCCTTTCATCGTGAGTCCAGGCTCTGACTATTTGCCTAATGCCCCTACACTTGTGTTTTTCTGCCCTGTCAAATATCCTATATGCAGAATGCAGTAACTAATGCCAGTATATATGAGATGATGGGTAAAGGTAGAGAATAGGTGTATGTAAATCACTGTATGTTAGACAGCAGATGAGTAACATTTATATGAACTATAGGCCTACTTTAAATTGCCAAAATAAAGCATGAACAAGGCTAATTCATATGGTGATGAACAATGAACAAATATCTTAAGAATGTTTCAGGTTTAGTAACTACTTAATTGATATCCTAACTACTACCCATAACCCCCTAAATAAGAATTAGTGGGACTGGATCTCAACAGTGACCGCCCACCCACCAGTTCCGGATCTAAATTTAAACCTAAACCAAAATTTTTCCCATAGACTTTCTGAGAAAAAATAAATAAATAAAAGTTTGAAAGCGTGCTCAGAGCTAATCAGCTATGTGGTAACTAATGACCACAACACTTTTTTTTCACAATTTTATTTAACATCTGTTTTTGAAACATTATAAACCGCAAGTTATTAAAGCATTTTGCTGAATCTTGCATTTTAAATGAGCTTTTTGGACTTAAAACGACCGTGTTATAGATATTTTATTATAGTTAGTGCATAGCTAAGCCTCCGCGATGCCTTTGAACTCTTTGAATTTTTTGAAAAATTTATGGGAAAAATGAATGGAAAATGTAGTTCTGGAACCAGAGCAGGCGGTCACTGTTGAGCTCCATTATGAATTGGCTCTGAGCACAGCAGCACAACAGAGCTAACAGTCACTTTTATTAAAATCGAAAAATATAAAATAAATAACCTATTAAAATTCAAATCAATTAAAGTAAAGACTACCCAATATTTTTTTAAATAGATTACTTCAGTTTGCGGCATTGTTTTAATATTTATTATGCCTCAAAATTAGCATTAGCGTTAGCATTGAGACACAAACCTCTACCTTTCTAAAAGCAGAAGTGTCCTCCAAATTGTGAAGCAATTGTTTGACTCAGCATGACTCCGCAAAAAAAACCCCCATAGATATACAATTGGACAGGAAGCAGAGACTCTAACAGTGTTAACTGCTATGCCCAGAGCCTATTAAGTTTTTGTTCATGCTTTATTAAGACTAATTAAGGTGTAGTTATCATAAAGTGGTATTATCTGTGACAAGGATGGAACAGACATAACTAGAATTCAGTAGCCTATGTAAATCCTAATTTTAGATCATACAGTAGCAGCTCACACCATCACCTTCAAACGTCTACATGCCACTCTGTTTATTGTCAACATGCATGTTCGTGGTGCTCTTGACAAAAAGTTGAATATATTTATGGTAAGGACCTTGGTTTGAAAAGGTCATCGTGTGAATGTGATTGTGCAGGCTCTGGGCGGGTCATACCTGGAGCGGCTGCCTGCGCTGCCCGGGCCTTGATACTGACAGGGCTGACATGAGAGGAGCACTTTGACACTGGTGAGTTAGGACTGCCAGCTGTTAGCAATCAAGTCTATTTTGAAGTCAGGGACACACGCACCCCCAGGGCCAAAGCAGCAACTAGCCCACCTCCAACCCCCCCGACTCGGCCCGCAACCTCCCAGCCCCGCTCCCACAGATAGGCCGCGCAGCTGTATCGGTTCCAGATGTTTCCACAGCCCGCACCAAGGGCCCTTTACCTAAGAGGACCCCGAGAAATGATGACAGAAGTGCACATGTTGTGGTAATGGCATTAGTAAAGTGTGAAGAGGTACATGCATGTTCAGAGTGTGGAGAATGTGTTAATCTTGTGTGTTTTTTTCCAAATGACCTGTCCTCTAAAAATGTGGGTTAAGATTAGAGATTGGCCCCTGGAAGCTATAACTATGTGGGGCAGAATACTAAAGAGCATAATCCCCAAAACGGACATCCGCTTCAAGTTAAGGACTACAGTAAAGCGAAGTGATGACAGGGACTTATGGGGCCAAATCTAAATAAACAAGATCTACAAATCACAGAGATCAAAACCCTAAAAACATGCCACAACAGGAACCTTGACATTTAGTGAAATGAGTCAGTGTGAACAAACACTGCCCTTACTGCAGAATGTCGTTTATCCAGTTAGTTTAAATAAAAATCTATGTAGGTAATAGTATAGAAGCCATTTTGATTGCCTTCAGCCACAACAAACAGGCCTAGTATTCTAAAATTTGGAATTCAGACAGAGACTTTCAATAGTCAGTGTTATTTATTTTTTTTCTTTCTTTCCTTTTTTTTCATTCTGCTAGAAGTGACAGATGATATTAAAATCCCATATAATTAAAGGTACACTGTGTAACTGCTTGCCTCCATAGAGCTATTCCTGAAATGTTCCACAGCATGGCATTAAACTTATCTATCTACATGGAGACAAGCATGTCACACCACCAGAGCAAGTGTGTAGCGATTACCCCAGTCAAATACATGTTTTCCAAGGTATATTTGAGCATTAATAACACCAGTAATTTAAAAACGTAAAGACTGGTAAGTTTAATGCCATACTGTGGAACATAGGTGAAGCAAAAACAGATTGTAGGCAGCCCACCTGAAAAGTTAGATTATGCGCCTTTAATAACTGCCTTGTTAGATTGGGTGCAGTTCAAAACATGAATAAAATATGTCAGATAGGCCTATAGGCTGATCACTGAACCAAAGTTGAAACACATGTGAGAGTCGGTGATATGAACGTACAAAACCCATGTGGACTCAGTGGAAACTCCTCTACACATATCTGGAGCAGCTGCATTGTTTGTGTTGGACAGGTCACTCAAAACGGACTGGAAATGAGAAGTGACAGGTGGAATGTCCCAATGAACTATTGGACTAAGCTTCCCCCTCCTTCACTTCACACTAATACTCGATTAAAAATAAGTGATTCAAAATCCATGCATGGGGATATATTTAGAAGTAGCAATTTGTGAGTGAATGTTTTAGTGAGCCTTGTGTTGGTCAGTTGGTGTCTGTATTGTCTCACGTTTCTCTGTTGGGATGTAATGTCAAACAGACCACCGCTCCTCCTG
>KN469955.1:14749-26793 GCA_000787095.1 Periophthalmodon schlosseri
TGGAGGACGCCCCAAGTGGCCACCACCAGCATTCACTATAAAGACAAGAATACGTCATATTAGAGAAAGCTACTACAATATTGTAATGATAATTTTGTGTTTAGTTCAGGAATTACACTTTTTGTTGTTCTTGTAACTGTTAATGTGTTGCATATGTTTGTTTTCTCCATGTTGTACTAATAGACTATTTCAGGTATTTAGTTTGAATTATTTGAAATTATAGTTTGAATTATTTGAAATTATTTGAAATTATAGTTTGAATTATTTGAAATTATTTGAAATTATAGTTTGAATTATTTGAAATTATTTGAAATTATAGTTTGAATTATTTGAAATTGTAAAAACAATAGACCAAAAATATAGCTATAGGCCTACTAATGTCATCGGTTTGTGCATGAAGGTGACACCGAAATCATTTTAAAATAGAGGCTGTTGAAAATGCGTAATATGGTATGATTATTATTTTTTAACTATAAACCTCTAAAAGATTAGTCTAGCTTGCTACATAAATGTTTTTGACGTTGCATTTTATGACTCTATGAACTATGATGATAGTTTATGACTTTGATCTCTCGAATTGACCCAATCTCTTACGACATGACTAACTCGTGTTTAAATAGCCCAAATATTATGTAACTACTGTTGATTGTTCAAGGAAAAAATATGCAGTGTGTGTGCCCCCTGCTGGACGTTTCGGTTTACACTGGGTGGGTACTGCTCTAGTCCTTGTTTGGTTTCAGATTCAGTTCCTTACATAACGCGTGTCGTGGCGCAAATTTGAACGTAGCTTTAAATTCTGTGGTCATTTGCTTACTAAAAGTCCTGGTACTTAATGCCATGCAGTGTAGTGGTTTACATTTAACATCTGGGGGTCTTCATAAGTGCCTCTGTTGGATCAGATGGCAACTCACACATTACTGGAAGTTTGGCTCGTGTGTAGAAACGTCACTCCGCCTCCACTTCTGTGGAAGTCTGTTCTGTGCACTTTCACAGTTTCAGCGGGATTTCAGAGCGTACATTGCCTCTTGTTGCAACACATATTCTCTCTTAAAAATCTTTTTCTTGGTTCTTGAGTCCGTCCTTTATAGACTATCACTTATTAACCTGTCTTTTGTTTTGGTTTAATGAAGTGAACTTAAGTCGAGGTGCAGGAAATAAAGCGCGCTCCCCGGATCGTCGTGCGTAACAGGGAAGTGAGCAAGAAATCTAGAAAAGAAGAGACAAGTTTTCAGTGTCCTTAGGGACGCTTCGACGCTGTCAGACTAACTTTCTCTTGGACTTCACTCAACCACATACACGAGAGACCTCGTCTGGGGCGAACTGAATTATGGGACACGGAAATATCAATAAGTGAAAGTTTGCGCACCAGCCATATTAGAAGAAAGAGACGAGACAACAAGTATATATGTTGATATTCAGTACACGAAAAGTAAGTGTGTTTTCTTGTTGTTGTAATATAATTGTAATAATATTTCAAGGCGATTGATGCGTTTTATAGATGCAGTGTCAAAAGATGTGTAATTCCTGTTGACAGTGTTCTATTTACCAAATAAACAAAGTAGGACGCGCGGCCTGTAGACGCCTATTTGTACTTTGTCCTAACGTCGATTAAATGCGATTAGATATTATATCATATAATTTAGTTTTCCTTTTTTTTACGTTTAGGTTTATTTAAAGTGATACGTAAAACATATATAGTAGTAAATGGGTTGGTTTCGTTATTAGATTTACTATGCCAAGAGCTGGGAGTGTCCATTGCATAATCCACTATACTTAATGTGTTTTGGAAGCTACAGTAGTAACATTTTTGCAACGTAGTGTAAGAGTGTAGGTTCATTTAAGAGTACGTGTATAAAGTGAATGTTGAAATGCCTCCAGTTATAGGACACTGTAAACATTTAGGACCATTATTTTGTACTTCTAACCGACAGGGAAACCACAGTCCACGTGTGACATTCGTTTGGGTTTGGTTGTTTAGATTATAACGGACTATAGAGTTGTAATAAATGCAGCATTTTATCATTTTGAGGAGATAATAATGTTGCTATGGACCACTTCCATAGGAATGTGGGATTTTATAAGTAATATAAATAATTTGAATGAGGCACCTTGACAAATTGAATGCTTTTTATTCAGGTGTGAGTCCTTGACATTACTCATTTGGATTAGAGACCATTCAAATAGGACCATTGTCTTTGCAAGATCCATGACCACAAAATGATTTTAGATTGTTTTTGACTAATCTTGTGTGCACATTAATATTTTTTTAGTTCAAATGCTTTCATAGAGGTCTGAGATTCACAATAGCCCACATCTTGTCTGTATGTACAGTCTCTGAAGTCAGATATTGCTGGAATCAAGAGGAAGTGAAGAAAAACATGATTGTGGTTTATGCAGTGCTTAGTTTTATTTTAGAAGCTTTTGCCCAAGTAACCAAATACCACTGCATTATTAAAAGCACTTAGCTGCCATCTAACTGATTTACAGCGGATAATGGCCAACCAAAACAGTATGTATCATCGCACATTGTCGGATCTCTGAATAAAAACAGGACATAATGATATCTCACAGTTTACACTTTGTTTTCGTCTACCTTGCCCCCTGGCACAAACTGTGAAGCTGTTTCCTATCTGCTCTCTACAGATGAGATGAGGGCTAGATAACATGTAGATAGTGAAGTGTCTACTGCAGCCATGTCCTGTTTAGCTATAGTGGTTCATTTAAACGAATGTGAAAGCCAAAGACAAAACAGGCTATTCACAGGGTATATCAAAAACTACCTTACTAATTATATAATAGCTGCCACACATGGCTCTACATGTTTTAGGTTGGAGTGAGTGCATAGTTGTCACTCTAAATGACTCATGCTTAGTTAGACAAGCTGTAGTGTATGCAAATTTTACTGAAGTATGTTGTTCTGTACAAGCTAGGTGCTCCCTGTAAAATTACTAGAAGAAATACGTTTTATATAGTTTATCTTTTTACTTGCACTTGTCTGCCGCAAACAAGCCAAACAGAAGTTGCTTAATGTGTCTTGTAAGATGTGGGTCAAAGATTATTCTGCAGGTAATTTCACTGTGTGCTGTTAACAATCTATAACCCTGAAAGAAAATGTGCACATTATAGATGCATTGTTAAATATTGTCTGAACAAGATAATGCCAAAAAGTAACTTAAACTATAGAAACACATCCAGCTAACCAGCTAATTTTAACCTGAACTGTGTTTCAGCATCGTTAACTGTGAGTGACCATGGCACAGTGGTCCCAGATGACCCAGCTCTTCCAATATCTGTCCCACGACATGGTGAACGACCTGTACCCCTCCACTTTCCCCATCGACGTGCGGCACTATCTCGCGGAGTGGATCGAGCAACAGATCTGGTGGGACACCGTAAAGACAAGATATTATACAGTGTACAGTGTGTATAGCATTAGTCTATATTATTGTTTATGTGTTTGTTATGTGATTTGTAGGGACGACTTTGAACCTGGTAAATCTGAGCTGGAGGCCCGGGCCAAATACCAGTTGGACCAAATGATCAACCTGCTGCAGATCTTCTCTGAGCAGAACAGTAGTATAGTGGACAAGATGAAGCTCAGACAGATCAGCAAAACTCTGGTATGCATTAGCAGTGTTTCCCAGTTGTTTCCCCTCTGATTTACACACTCAAAGATGTAACTAGTGTGATTATAGATTAGATTATAGATAGACAAAAGCACAATATGTTCTGGATTCTTCCTGACTTAATCACAATGGAAACTGTTCTTTAGCTTTAATGGTACTTTTCCTGTAGTTTTTGCAGAGGATGTAGTCAGTTTGATTTCTGCATCAGCCATCCAATGCTCAGGTGCTGACTCACTTCTTAGACAACAATGTTTCTAACAGCTAATAGATTTTCTAAACAGGGATTCCCAGGCTTCTTTTACTTCAGACACTTCTTCCACCTCCTCTGGTGGGACTCCAAGGCCAGACATCTGCCACTTCAAAATGTTGCTGAATAATGTTGAGACAAAACCTCCTTTATAACAGTTATGCATCAGAACAAGGCAAACTATGCGACATATATATAAACACTTATGTCGATTGCTGCTTGGCCTTGTTAAATGCGAACGATGACCTATGGAATTCATGCACATTACTCATTACATAGTGGCAGAGTGGTTGCTTTTACACATTCCACATACCACTCAGCAAAACATTACTGTTCTATGTACTATACTATTACAGTAGCTCAGTTGGAGTGTTCATCCACTGATCCCTCTCGAGATGAAAAAACATCATTGGTAGAGCAGCCAGATCCACTGATACACTGGTGTATGAATGTGTGTGTGAAGGGGTAAAAATGTGACCACTGACCATACTGCTTATTTACAGATGTATTTCCAGCCACGACCTCTAGAGTTTGGAGTATTGGTCAGAGACATCCTCAGGAAAGAACGGTTTCTGCTCAGCAATGTGAGATTTAGACATAATTTAATATATTTAAATGAGTTTGTGTGGATAATTGTCACTAACTTGATGTTTTCAGTACCCTCAGATTTCATGCCCCCAGTATCAGCAGAAGCCCACAGCTCCGGAGATCACCATGGACCAACTGGTCAACAAAGTGGTGGAGATCCAGGACATCCGACAGAAGATTCACGTGCTACAGGAAGAGCTCAACCTGGACCGTGAAAAATTTGAAGCAGTTTCGCCACAAGGTAAGGTTTCTATGATTCAATGAAAGAGTTGCTTTGGTATTAATCAATATGGCCTTCCCAGTCATAGTAAGTGCATTGTTAAGTGTAGAATATAGAATAGTTGTGTTTCTACTACAAATGTCTCTGAAAAATAATTAATAAATAACTAGCTTTAATACTAATGTGATTTTTAATATGAACGTTGTTGTGGATTAGGGTCTGTGGTGCCGAATGGTCTAGATCCTTCTAGTGAAGATCCCAAGAAAAACCTCCGTATTTGTATCCAGCAGAAAGAATACAGTCTGCATTCCATGGCGATGGTAAGCCAAACCTGATTATTTAAATAAATATGAATATGATCCCTGTATTGCTTTAGTGAAACCTTAATGTTTAAAACTGTTTGTTTAGACCAGAGTCCAGCTGCTACAGGAGTGTGTGGAGCGACTGGAGCAATACCAGCTGGACCTCATCTCCAAACTCAAGACCTGGTGTTTTGAGCAGCACAAAGCCGCTATTGGACACCCCTTTGATGACAACCTACATCCCCTGCAGACCGGGTCAGGACTTTTCTGCCCAACATGGTTAACTTGTTATGTTATCAACCACTATAGTTATAAGAGCCACAATATTTTATTTTTCGAAAAGTAATGAATAATTAACTGGCTGGATTTTATGATGCTACCACACTCCTTGTAGTTTACTGCATTTTTACTTTGAAGTTCAGTATCTGTATTGCGAGTACTTGTAACTGTAATACAGCTTGAGATAGTACAAGTCTAATTTTATTTTTACACTAACTGCCTAACTGACTAATCTAACATTAATGCAATACTAATGGAAAAGGTTCTAATTTAGTAAAACAGAATTAATTAAGACATTTAATCGACTGAGATGCCACTAAAGTAATACAGATGCAAAACGTCCAATAAGTCACACACAGCACCACAGGCTTACACGCACTGTTTTAGTTCAGTTATTTGCATTAGCTAATTTTGTCTTGTATATTGTGTGTGCAGGTTTGAGCAGTTGCTGGAGATGAATGCGAAGCTGCGTCAGGAGGTGTTTTTGGTGGGGGATCTGACAAACATGGGCCTAACAGAGAAACTCACCTCCCTCCTCACTGTCCTAGTTCAGAGGTAACATCTCAGTCTTTTAACTTATTTGGAAATTTTTATTCACAATTTTCCCTGTCTGTCACAGCTCTCTGGTTATCGAAAAGCAGCCTCCGCAGGTAATCAAAACACAGTCTAAATTCTCTGCGTCTGTGCGGTATCTGTTTGGGGATAAGATGGCTCCAGGGAAACCCGCCATGTTAAAGGTGCAGATCATCAATGAACAGCAGGCCCGAGGGGTGGGCCAGGGGGGTTTACTCAGGTGAGAGGCACAACAGCACAATACAAACAGACATCAATATTTACACTTGGACTAAATGTTTTGTATATGAATCATGCAATCTTCAGAAACACTAATAGTAGCATGGTCATTAAACACACTGAATGAATACACTGAGTACAATTCTACAAAATAGTTGAGGTATGTGTGACCAATTCCACATACCTTCCTGTTTTTTTTCCTACCATTCAGTTATGACAAAGCCATATCTAGCTTGTTGTTTGCCTAAACATAACGTCTTTCTTGCTAAATAGTGACAACAATGAAATAATATTATTTGTAAAATGTAGGATGTTTTAGGCTGTGTTCACAATAACACACACATAGCAAAAGACAAGTGCCTTATATCTACCTGAAGGGAGGGGCTAACTACACTGAAACTGTAAACAGCTATTGTCTCCAGTTTCGGCCTAACGACCTATTCAACCTTTAACGACCCCCTATTGTTCTCTTTGTTCCTATTTGTTTTGGGTCTGAGGATGGAATCATAGATCTGTGAGAGATTGTGTCTCAGGCCCCCATTCCTGTTTAAGGAAGGATTGTCTTTCCTAACAAAAATTGCTTCTTTAACTCCCCTCTCAAACCATTTCTTCTCTCTGGCTAAGATCTGTACCTCACTATCTTCAGAGGAGTGGTTAGTGGCTTTCAGATGGAGATGTACGGCGGACTGGGGTCCAGAGGAGCTCTCGCGACGGTGTTGGTACATTCTCTTATGGAGTGGCTGTTTTGTTTCTCCAATGTAACATTGGAGAAATGGAAATAAATGGTTTGAGAGGGGAGTTAAAGAAGCAATTTTTGTTAGGAAAGACAATCCTTCCTTAAACAGGAATGGAGGCCTGAGACACAATCTCTCACAAATCTATGATTCCATCCTCAGACCCAAAACAAATAGGAACAAAGAGAACAATAGGGGGTCGTTAAAGGTTGAATAGGTCGTTAGGCCGAAACTGGAGACAATAGCTGTTTACAGTTTCAGTGTAGTTAGCCCCTCCCTTCAGGTAGATATAAGGCAGTGCCCACCAGCAATCTGACTAGAACCGAAGAAGCGGCTTGGATGAGCGGCGAAACGTCTTCACTCCTACAACGATTTGTCCAGTTGACAGATTTAGACTTCGTCTTTTGCTATGGATCAGACCTGGACGACTGAGGGCCTACACAGACAATAACACACACACTAAATTGGTGGTAAACTGAGACTAAACCAGGACCAAAGCAGTGTGGGCACAGGCTTATTCAGACTGTTTAATCAATACATGGGCAGTGTTGATTGTTTTGTTTTTACATTTTTTCTTATGATAGTTTAGTTTAAGATCATTTGTTTTCTTTTTTTACTTAGTGATAATGTTGGAGAGCTGATGAACCACACAGCTATCCTGGAGCACAATACAACCACAAAATCCACATCGGCTGCCTTCAGAAATATGGTAGAGTGCACCTTACATTGTAAACTTTAGAATACAATTCAGAATATAACACAAATTTAAACTGAAATGTGATTCAACAGTCCATCAAAAAGATCAAGAGGGCAGAGAGAAAGGGCTCAGAGTGTGTGACAGAGGAGAAGTTTGCTCTGCTGTTTTCTGGAGAAATCCACGTGACTGGATGTGACTACCCCTACAGCATACATGTCTGAGCACTTTCACTGTTTAATATCTGAACTGCTCCTTACATCCTGTCCCTCCTATAATTATTTTTCCTTCACAGTGATTCAAATCTAATCACTAATGTTTTGCTTTTGATAGGTGATTTCCGTGCCAATAGTGGTTATTGTTCACGGCAGTCAAGACATCAATGCTATGGCCACAGTCATCTGGGACTGTGCTTTTGCAGAACCAGTGAGAATTTTGCATTTATTTGTTTGCCCTTTTATTTCCTTGTTCTTATTTTATATAGGATAAAACAACCTTTTGTTCTTTAACTAAAAACTCAAGATGTTATGGCTGCTTTTTTTCCAAAGCTCTTTCTGGAGCCCATAGAGAAAAGTGCAAGTAATTAATTTTAAAAGTGAGGGGTGAAAAAAGAGAGTAGAGCATATGCTGTTTTGGTGCTAATAAATTATGAGAAAAATATATATTTATACAGTTTCCCTGGCATAGGCACAGTGTGCATATGTACATGGTCCCATCAGCCACTAGGGCCCAATTGAAAGTTGAATGTCCATTGATTAATGTGTATTTTCTTCTAATAAGACAAAAAAAGGTGCAAAAAAGCAGCAAGCTTATTTTCCCAGCATGTTCCAGGTTCCGCCTTCATCTTGAGGCTGCAGTATTTTAGTTTTATAAACTGTATGTATTGTAGATGCTCCTGATGGAGATTGTTGAATGGACAGAAATGATGATTTAAGCAATTTCTGAATTTTGGCAAAAGACCCCCAAGTGTCTTTTGTCAAAATTCAGAAACATCCTGTAGGGGGCCCCCCATAAAGAAATTTATACAGAAAATACTTTTCTTCATTAATAACTTAATGAGCTTGCATTTACATACAATAATCTTGTTTTTTAATTTACAAATGTCCTTGTTGCTCCTTAGGACAGGGTGCCATTCGTGGTCCCGGAGCGGGTGCCATGGAGACAGATGTGTAACACATTGAATGTGAAGTTCACATCAGAGGTGAACACTCAACACTCTTTGAATGACTACAACCTGTTGTTTCTGGCCCAGAAGATCTTTGACAAACACGATATCTGTGACTTCAGCAACATGTTTGTGTCCTGGCCCCAGTTCAACAAGGTATGCTCTTTATTATTTAATCTTCCCATCAAAACAAAGTCATAATTTGAAAACAAAAGCTCGAGGTGTCTAACCGTTCTGCACAATGGTCTAATGGAAAGTAAAGGAAAGAAGCAAAAGGAATGTATCTATATACACCTACATGTTATACTAAACATAAATGAATTATTTATGTGTTTGCTTTCAGGAGACACTTCCAGGACGATCCTTCACTTTCTGGCAGTGGTTTGAGGGAGTGATGGAGCTGACCAAAAAGCACCTTCACCCTTACTGGAGTGACAGGTACAGCCTTATTATAGTCTTAGTTATTTGAGGTGACTTTAGTTATTACGATATTACTATTCCTCTTTGTCCAGGTTGATTTTTGGTTTCATTGGGAAGCAGCACTTGCATGTGATCCTCAAAGACCGACCAGGCGGCACGTTCCTACTGCGCTTCAGTGACTCAGAGATCGGTGCCATCACTATCGCCTATGTGGCTGTCTCTGAAAGTGAGAAAATCATGCATTTATTGCCCATTAACCTGCGGTGTCGTTTCATTACTTTTAGATGTTTCTTCAAAGCATTTTTTTGTTCTTAAAATGATTGTAATTGTGATCTTTCTAATTCCTCTAGCTGGAGTAGCAAAGGTACAAAATATAATGCCTTTCGGCAAAAAAGACCTGGAGATCAGTGGCCTCGGAAACCGCATCATTGACATCAACTATTTAACATATTTGTATCCCAACATCCCAAAAAATGTTTTTAAAAAGTACTACATAGGTACGGCTTCTCATAAAATGTGGCATATATAAGGCATATATTTCAGTCGTCAAATAATTTTATACTGTACCTTTGATGAAACAGGACCCACGAAGGCTGCTGCCTCAGGTTACATCCCATTCCAGTTGGTCACTGTGGCACCTTCAGACATGTAGGACTCTATTGATTGTTATTGTTAATAGTTTAAAATAATAATCATAATTTTAAAGACTGATAAGGCTGTACCTGTCACTCCACTCCAGTAAGGGTGTGTTTGTCTGTAGGAATGACTCTTCAAACCAAAACATGTTGAGACACACTCCAGCTCTGAACAGCCCTGAGTCCTTTCAGAGCCCTGAGTCTTTCCAGATGTAAGAAGAATGTTTAATTAAACGATAGGAGATATTTAAGTAAGGTGTTCATAATATTAAGGTATGCATATGCTTGTGTGTATAGGGACTCTAACACTGCCCAAAATCCAGTCTCCATGATGACACAGTTTTCTCCAAGCTGTCCAGATCCCATCTGCATGTAAGCTTTTGTTTTTTGCTTTTGTTTTTTTTTTTATTAGCTTTTAAGTTAAAGATCATATATAATG
The DNA here is from genome assembly GCA_000787095.1 of Periophthalmodon schlosseri. Classification (NCBI taxonomy): domain Eukaryota; kingdom Metazoa; phylum Chordata; class Actinopteri; order Gobiiformes; family Gobiidae; genus Periophthalmodon; species Periophthalmodon schlosseri. Next base: position 24,891 of record KN469955.1, read on the forward strand.
CATATTGGCATAATAACTGTCTCTGGATCAAAACCTGGTACAAAGAGGTTTCCACAGGTTTCTTTTGCATAGCTGTTTTTACTCCTTTGATATTATGATTCATGTGTGTTACATCATGTCCCCTGTGTCTTTGGTCAATAGACTTAGAGGTAAGAATGTGTAGTTTTAAAGTAGACAGTCTGAAGTCCAAACTTAGTTTAAATCGTTAATCATTGTGTTTGGGATACTGCAAAAGCATTATGTAGTTTTAATATAAATGTTAAGGCTTGAGAAGAGAAATAAGATTGTGCCAATATGAGCTGAGTGCTTGCTTCCCATGTGGCAGGTTTTGGAAATCCTCTTGGTTGATTGATTTTTAAAAATATGCTCAAGAAATATATTCTTAGACAGGATTTGGGATGACTGTGATCTTGAAACAACTGTCTAGGAGCTACTCAGTTGTAGTTAAACTGAATTCTTATGTAATTTTTGACCTAAACTGTGTGTATTTCAGGGATCCCCATTCATTACTTGATGAACAACAAGTTGCCTTTAACATGTAAGACTCAAACCATCCTCTTTCCAAACTTAAAAACATTATGTAACACAATTGCTTTGGGGGTGCGGTTTAGTTAATTACTTTTGTAAAATTTATATGAGCTACTCCAGAATTGACAAATCCAAAGTTTCCCTTTTAAGATATTTGAGTTCAAGGTTTTTATTGATGGAAAACATCTTTAAGGTTAGAGCTCTTAGAGCTCTTTTTTATACTCTACAGTAAGGTCTTATGCTGGGTTATAATATTATTTTGTGTAAAAAATACATTTAAAAAGTTGTAAACTGAATGCCTGTCTGTTTCTTCCTCAGGCCTGACGGTGCTAGAATGGATTTGGAAGATTTTGGTGATTTTCTTTCTGACCTAAGAATGGACAGTGCCACCCCACTGTGAACAGGGATTCGGTTTCATGGACAAACATTGGATTATGTACATAGGAAAACAGCATGGCATTACTAGCCCTAAAGTAAGTTCTGTTTTAGTTATGACTTAGTTAGAAATTGTGCTGCCATATATTTATACAATGTCGTTTTTGAGCTATTTTCACTCAAACCAGAAACAGCGCAAGTAGAAGACAATGTATTTGATAAAAGTACACCAAAGAACTTGGAAGCTTTCTCTGTATAAAGTTCTATGAAATAGCCTGGCTAGTGCATAAACTAGAGGACCATTTTTCATGTTATGTGGTATTGTTACAGTATTATTTGTTACATCCTTCTCTGAGGTGTATATAATTAAGCTGTGAATGACATAATTTTACCAGTTTTTGGGGACCTGAGCTTGTAAAATGATGTGTGTGGATGTATGTATGGTTTCCTACTGGTTTCTTTAAAATGTGTATAGTTGCTTTGTTAATCTGGCTTTTCCATTTTTGTGTGTTCATTTTACATATAAAAATATATTGCCTGTATCCTCCTCTAATTTGATGAATACAAAAATAGCTTTGTGAAGTTTTTGTTTATTGAAACGTCCCTTGGCTCACATTAAAATGGGCCTTGGGTGGATGTTGGTACTGTGATTTTGTTTGTGTGTAAAAATCATACTGTACAATAACATTAAATAAGACAGAGAAGGAAGTTAGAAACATAGCATTTTCTTTACATATAAAAATAATACATCATGGTGAAGGTGAAGATCGGCCTAGCACCTTAATGTGTAATTAGAGGCGTCTCTCCCCTCCGACAGCCAGAAGGTCCACAAAGTATGTCAATCAAGTACACTATTCATCCAATGTCAGTTCATAGAAAAGAAGATTTTACACTGTACATCAAAGTCTTTTACAAAGCACATTTCAACATCACACTAAAGCCACTGCCCAAACAAATCACACTAAGAGAAGCAGAGAGAGCACATAATGTCTCTTAATGG